>CAUYRT010015716.1:0-28047 GCA_963574885.1 Lepilemur ruficaudatus | reverse complement strand
AATTAATTTCTTTCTATTTTATAGTAGAGACGGGGTCTCGCTCTTGCTCAGGCTGGTCTTGAACTCCTGACCTTGAGCGATCCACCCGCCTCGGCCTCCCAGAGTGCTAGGATTACAGGCGTGAGCCACCGCGCCCGGCCTGGACACTTTGTTTTTAAGAGCACTTCTCTGATAGAGTGCATGCAGTTATCTCTCTTTTTAAAAAAAGTTTTAATGGGCTAATGCTTTTAAAGGATTATTAGGTCATTTGAAGTACAATCTTTATTTAATTGCAGGAGAATTAAACTCAACATGGATTTATCAGGCGGCCACCTTCCACTTACTACAGAGCTGGGTGTGGTATTGGCCGCAATACCAACTTCACGGCTTTGTTTTAAATTATATTTTAAGCTTTCTACTCCAAAAATATTTTAACAAGAGATAACTTTTAAAATGAAACTGATTACATTCAAATATGAAAGTTAATACTGTGACAGTGCTGAGCTTGCAGTATGATATACTTGATAGTAAAGAAATGACTTTTCATAAAGTAAAGAAGCATTAAAGACAGCCTTCTTTATCGAGGCCACATCAAGCTTCTGTTTGAAGCTGGAAGGTTAAGGACTCATCAAAATATGTTTCCATCTGAATTATGAGAAAAAAACCTCTTCAAAAGGTTCCTACAGTAACTTTATACATTCTGGCATCTTATGCTTATCTAAAATGTCGCTGGGGTGGTGGAAATGTTCTCCACCAACCTGGTGAAGCTTACCTGATTATATGCACATATAAAAATTCATCAGTCTGTACACTAAAGTAAAACCTCTACAAAAAAAAAATGCAGATATGTCTTGAAACATGCAATCAAAAATGTTTTAATAATATTTACACAAGAGTAAAATTAAATGTGTCCGAATTGAACTCAGTATCATTACCATTCATTCACAAATGACGCATTTCAAATGCTAGTTGTATTTGGCCATAACCGTTTTAAGTTATTTGTATATATTTGTTTTTTAAAATGTAGCTCAATTCAAGGTCCTGGTGGCTGAGCCACCCCCTTCCCTCCCCCAGAGCAGGAGCTTCCTCTAGCCTCCCTGCTGTGCCCAGCAGCCCTCTCCGCGGGGCTGGTCATCTGTCACCTGCCCCTCTGCCCCCCCGGGAGGGGCTGCTCATTGTCATTTCCCATTTCCCCCAAAATTCCCAGCTTTGAATCTTACATCTTCAGCTTATTCCACCTGATACGCCTCCCACTGAAGCCATCGATCCCACCCCTCCCTCCCCTGCATTGGATGCACCGGGACCCCTGTCCCATTCCTAATGTCATTATGAACAAGTTTGGTGACTTCACTGTCCTCTTAAATGGTCCTAATCCTGTGACCTCCTGGGTGTTCAACCTCCTCTCCTCCAGTGAACTTGGCCTCTATCCTCTTTGGCCAGTCACTCATGTGACCACAGCCCAGACTTTGTCACACCAGCCATGTCATCCTTGCCTTCCCACTTCCTTGTTCCTGCCTCCTTCTATTTTGTGGGCTCATTTTCTCTGGAACTCAAGGGCCTGCCAATGCAGGGATGCTCCCCACGGCCCTTGTCCCTGCTCACCTCCTGCCTCCTTCAAATCTGCCTTTCTCACTCCCTTGAGGGAACCTTTGACTCTGTTTCTCCTCTTGGCTTTGCCCCGTCCCCTGACCCGGGGGCTGCTGCATCCCTGCAGCTGAGCGTGGCCAGAGAGGAGCACACAGCTGTGCCGCCCGGCCTGTCTGCACACCCACGGCCACGCGCCTCCCCTGCGTCCACACAGCTGCTCCGCGATGCTCCCTTCCCACGCTGCCTTCATTCTTCCCTCCTCAAAGGCAGGCTTGTGGAGAAGACGCTTTGAGCATCACAGTACTGCTCCTCTTTTCTGAGTCTTGCAAGACTTATCCCCCTCCACACGCTCACGGAATGAATTTATTATTTCACAGAGAAAATAGACGGAATGTAAAAATAGCAACTGCAAGCTCCCGTCACCTCATCTGCCCACATGTTCGCATCTGCGCTCCGAGTTTTTTTGATGCTGTGAATGCAATCTCCTTGTTCTTTAAAGCAGGTCTTCCACATTGGCACAAGGTACAGCCCTGCTTCCATAAAGATATTACTCAGCCGCTGTCCCCTCTCCTGCATTATCAGCTTTTCTCTCTCCTCGAATATGCCCGTCGTATACAAAGATGATGCAATTTATCCTATTTTAAAAGCAAAATAAACAAATAACAGCAAAGAAACCCTGCCTTTATCGCTATTCCCTCTCCTACCACTATTTCATTCCTTTCCATTTCATTTTTAGAGCAAAACTCCCTGGAGGGGTCCTCTGTGCTTGCTCTCTCCTATTGCTCTGCCCTACCTCCCCGTTGAAGGAGGCCAGTGAGAGCTTCACACTCACCATTCCATTCAAAGAGTCCTTGTCAAAGCACCAAGGAGCTCCTGTGGTGCAGTCCAGTGGGAAACCACCTCCCCTCCTCAGCCATGACTTAATAGCAGCATTTGAAGGAGCTGCTCGCTAATTCCTTCCCGAGAGACTTGATGGAGTCAGCTTCCGGGACCATGCACAGTCCTAGACCCTCCTCGGTCTGTGCCCACCGGTCCTCCTCATCTCCCTAGTGTCTGGAGTAACCAGGGACAACCTGTTTCAACCAGGGAGTAACCTGTGTCTCATATCTTACAGCCTTTAAGTCAGTGAATTCTATTGGTTTTGATAGAATATACCCAGAATTAACCTAACACACCCCATCCCAGAGCTCCTGGCATACTGTTGCTGCTTCCCGGAGGGTATTTCCCCGGAATCCCACGTGGGTGTTCCTTCATCTCTCTCAGTGAGGAGCTCTCCTGAACACCTGCTTAACACTGCAATTCACCCCCTTGCCTGACCTCCATATACCCCTTCCCTGCTCTATATTTCTATATCATCGGTCACCATGTGATATGCTACATATTTCAGTTATGTATTTGCTTATGATGTGGTTGCTTCCACTAGAATTAAGAGCCATGAGCACAGGGATGTCGTTGTCTTTTGTTCAATGCTGTATATGCAATCAGCAGAAAAGTCTCCCATACAGTAGTAGGTGGCAGCCAATAAATATTTGCAAAGCTACAGAAATGTTAATTTTTGGAGAATACAAATACAATAAACTAATGTTTGTATTCTGTTGACTTTATTGTTGGCAATCTATGACAGTGTAGAGGTAAACCTTTAGTGCTAATTTAAATTTAACATAGTTTTCTGCATAAGGTGCTGGAAACACCCTATAAGCAACTTAATATCCCAAAATCTGAGTGAATCAACATTCACATTGCTATTTATTGCAATATACTTAGCAAAATTCATCCCTGATAGATGTTTATGTTTCTCTAAACTGGAATAATAAACATAGGTGTTCATATGAAAATCATTCTGAATTTAATATTATCCGGCAAGGGAGAACACAAAGAGAAATGAATGATTACGGTACATTTTTAAGTCATTAACTCTTATCACTTTACATATGCAAATGACCCATGTTTTAGTCACCATCAGCGTAAAAATCACACTCATTATTCTCCATTATTTATATCCCATCTTTAACTATTGTATCTTTATATATTTAGTATCTGTCCTGAGATGATTGTTTAAATAAGATGGGACAAAACCGGAGTGACATCTCATTGCTGACTTTTGTCCACTCAGCTTCACTGTCCCTCAGAGCGTCACCCCGGGCCGCAGTTCAGGCTGCGGAAACCGCTGCCTCATCCAAACCCCTCGGAAATAGCTTCCCGGGTAAGTGCCTTGCTGTAAGACTCTTCTTCCCTTTCCCGTTTCTTTTCTTGAGCCAAAATGTTCTGCTTTCATGAACGTCCCCTTGGCTATATACGTGCACGTGTCTGCAGTTATTTATTTGAGGTCAGTGCCCAGATGTGGAACCGGTGGTCTAAAGACACTCGTGAGGGGTTTCTATAGAGTGAACAGCCCCACTTTGTTTCCTGCCTGGGGAGCAAAGTCCAGGGAAGACGCCAGGAGGTGTCTTCCGCAGGTAAGGTCTCAATGTGCAGCCCTGAGGGCCAGGTGCACCTGCACCAGGAGGGCCCATACCTGGGCCACACCCTGGTGATTGTGGCCTAGGTGACACTCGTCAGAGAGACGCAAAAGGAGGCAGTCCCAGGGAATGTGGCATGCTTTGTTGATAGGGAGGTAATGGGGTTCTGGGTGGAGGCAGGATACTGTGGAAAAACAGGTTAATTTTAGAGCATGTTTCTCAAGCAAGTATCCCAAGGGCCCTAAACTTAGGAGTTAGTTCATGAAAATCATGTCCTATGGCCCAAACAAGTTTGGGAAACTGCTCACGAAATCTCCCTCTTGGAAATCCGAATGTGCGTTGGAATATTAAAGGTGATAGAAAAGAAACATCTTTAACTTTAGTAGTCAAGAAGCCTGTTTACCACTACCTAATTTTGTTTTAGTGTAACAGTTATCAAGATTTCATGCACAAGTTTTACATAAAACACATTTATGTAAAAATTATTACAGAGCACAGACATAAATGGAGTGATGTAATATGAATACAAAGGTGGGAAAGTGTGAGTGGGGAAAATAAGTTTAATTAAGTGATATTTCACATCATTCAACATAAAAATCTTACAACTTAGTTGAGTTTTAGCTAGCAGTAAGATATAAATTTATATTAAATTCATCTTAATACTTATTATACTATTTATATTACTTATATTTATGATACTGACATTGATATTTATTTATACTATTATATTTGTGTTTAAAACCCATTTGCATTATGTTCAACATTATTACACTTAATATTATTAGCCATACATTGAATTTCAACGTGAACAGGACTTGAACTCAGCAACCTCCATCACCACCCAGTAAGTGAGTCACGGTGACAGCAGGCACTTACTCTCTACGGGCACTCTCCCAGTACTTTATATTTAATTCATAAATTTAATCTTTACAAACAGTCTATGATGTCAACAATCCTATTATGATCACCCTGGTTTTGAAATGTGGAAACTAAGGTATGAAGGGATTAAGTAACTTGCCCAAGGAAAAAGCCTAAGTAATAAAACTGGGGTTTGCACACAGGTGGCCTGGCTCCAGAGCCCACCAGGGCTGTGCTGTACCATCTCTCAAATCAATCAGTGTTGCCCTGATAGAAGTATATTGTTCACAAAAGGGAATCCTAGGCTATCATCTTCCCTTTCAATTCTGGAACATACTCTCTCTGCCTGTGATCTACCAGAAAAGGCTATCAACACAATGCATTTTATGTAAAGGAGGCAAACTGGTAGTCTTGCACGAACTGGGAATATTCAGCTAGGAAGAGAGAAGGCAAAAGGAAAAACGATAATGATCTTGGTATATCCAAGGAATTGGCACCTGGTTTTAATCTCAATATTTTTTGCTTCTCAATTCTCAAAGAGAAGGAATGGTTTCACATCCTGGCACAAGCTACTTCCTAGTTGTGTGAGCACAAACAAGTTGCTTGACCTCAGCTCTCATTTGAAAAATGTCGGATTTTATCGTCCATCTAATATACCTGTGTGGTTCAAAGAGCAAAACGAGGTCATGTTAAATACCTAGCACAGCCATTTAACAGAAACCGTAGTGCGTGCCGTGAAACCATCACAATGGATTCAGAACTATACTATACAAAACGTCGGTTTGTTTGTCGACGGTCAAAAAGGAAAAGAAAAACACGGCTTTGCACATCATGGCGTTACCCTTGTGCAAGACACATCACGCTGCTCACCGGTAAGCTCCACACGGCAGGACGTATCTGCTTTTCACGAAACCATCCTTAGAGTTAGCACGATACCAGACACATAAGAAACGCTTTAAGGCTCTGTTTGAGTTTCGTGATTTTATACAAATCCTTTAGGCCTGAGTAGGGCATGCCTCCCAGATGCACCTTAGAAGAAAGCCACGCGCGAACTTAGAAACACATGTGGCTATTTTTCATCAATCCTAAGGAATACTCACTCTAGGAAGTGTTCTGCTTTCCTCCATTAGTAAACTGAGTGCTAATTGCCTTATGCCTTATGCTCTGATAACCTGTCCCGTAACAGGCATGACCGTGACGGGAGAGAGAGGACGATTCATTTAGATCGGCTTCGGTTAGAACTGGCTGCTAGAGACAATGCCAGCGATTTTATTTTTGGTCTATTAGTAAAATGACAGCACTAATTCATTTCGCAGAGGAACCGAACAGCTGTCAGATGGCAGTGAGCGTCACAGCGCACACATTACAACTCAGTTATGCTGAGCAGGGCTTTCTCCACTGCCACCGTTGCATACTGTAAAGTGCCGCAAGCCCCTTCCAAATGGGGCAGGTGACTCTCATAGCACATCTTCCCGCAAACATTACGACTAAAATCAGCGTAAATGATTCACATTTCTAGTTGTTGATTCAAGTCACTCAAAATGACAAATCTGAGGAACGGGTAAATGACAATGAGATGATCCGCAAAACTCAACTTTTTCCCCGCCTGACTTCATAAAAATAAGATCCCGGTAGCTACAACTTTCTGGTAAATCTCCTCCTAACCATCCTCTGGGCAACAGTGAGATGAAAATAAGGACTTTGATTACTGGGTATTGCATTTCACCCTAAGAAGTTCAAGGAGAAGAGCATCATGCCCACTGCCGGTACGTGAGCTTCTGAGAAGAAAGCAAAGATAGAAAGGAAACTGTTGAAAGTCTGGGATTAGACACTCAACAGGAAGTGCACGCATATGCCTATCGGCCATAAGCAAGTTCTGTGTGTCCAAATAATACTACAGAATGTATTCATTGCCAACTAAAAATAAACTAATTTACTGAAACTCCCGAGTCATCAGGTGTTTGCTGAAGGTGAATGACAAAGCCGTCCCGTCAGTTACAGCAAAACTACTAAACTGGCCATCGTAGACACGGCTCCTCTTACGGCCCACAGACTTTTTCTGCTGTGTACTCAGGGAGTACGTTAAATAGCAAAGCAGAACTGACATAAAAGGAAAGGATACCTTGCTTCCTAGAGCAGGAAGATGCTCTAGCTTTAGAGTGGGGTCCCATATCATGGCCCCGGGTCACCTGTATTTATTAATAAAGTTTTATTGGAACATAGCCACACTCACTCAGTTAACTATTGAATATGCTGCTTTCATATGCTAGCACCAGAGCTGGGTAGTTGCAAAGCCAAAAATACTTACAATAACTCTCTGGCCCTTTACAAAAACAGCTTGTTAACCCTACTTAGAGTGATCGCGCCTGAATTCCAACTCTTCTGTCCCCAGGATGTCAACGTAACATTTGGGAAATTACCTCACCTTCTGAAGTAACAGTAAGAATAAAGTCTGTACCTATAATGTTTTAAAGGTTAAATGAAAACTAGTGTTTAATAACTCCGTTTTTTTAAAACTATGATTTAATAAGCTAGACAGCATCTTGTATTGAGGTTGCTGAAAATCGAAACAATTGAATACAATGTGGCTAAAATAAATCTAAAGTGTGTTGTGAAATGTTAAGGTTGTATGTAATATTGTAATTTAATGTTGTATTTCATCGTAACGTTGCATTTAATTCATTATTTAAATTCAGAGTCCAAATTGTGCTAATTTTATATAGTTGTTAATAAGACATGATCCTTCACGTAATTTTTAAGGAACTTCAGTGATAAACACATGAAGATTAATTGTAAACATAGGTTTATTAGTTCCTTTGATTTTGTGAACTTAAATAATACAAATACAAATTTATCACTACACTCATAAAAAGCTCTAGCTGTGCCCATGATTCATGCATCTAAACTTTCCTTCCAAAGAAAAAAAATGTCAAGTAAATACATAAATTTTGATACACATGTCAGTATTATGGCATATGGGAAGGTTTTGAGTAAGTGTGAAAGTCTTAAAAATGAAAAATCAGATGTGGAATGTTGAAATCCCATCTCATGAGTTAAGATGGATAACACATCCAAAGCTGAAATGTGTTCAGCGCCTTATTCCTGCACAAATGCCCCCATTTGTTACCCTCCTACACCCAGGCACAATGACAGGAGAAAACCGAAACGTCCCCACACACCAGCTGTCCACTCACCCTCCCTTCTCGCCTGCCCAAATGTAGCTTTCCACTCCATTATTCTAATATTTAAAACCATGTTTTACAAAAAATATATGCTTGATTGGAAAAACAAAATCTGAACTGAGAAGGTACAATATTTTATTAAAATGACTACCAAAGCTTAGTCAGATGTGTACAAATTAATGTTGCAAGTTGACAAGCCCCGGGCCACTCCTCTTTCGTTCATGGGTTTTTTTTTTTTTTTTTCCTTCTCCCTCTAGGATAGGAAATAAATATAAGGTTTTATTATGAAAGAACCAACGTCAAAATGTCTTCAAGGAAGCTAGTTAAAACAAACTGGGAAGCTATCTCAAAAGGGCATTTCATCCTCTGCTGTCAAGAAGTAGGTATTTTAGCCTATTAAAGTAGGATTACCCATGATCAGTTTGTTTCAAAAAAAAGATTTGGGAGGGTACAAATAATCGCATACATTATTAAGTGTCTTTATTTTGGAAGCTTAATTTCAGTTCTATATCTCATTCTTCTGATCAATGCTTGGACACAATCAAAGATATTTCTTATTTAGGCTTATATTGCTTTGATAAGCACTAAAGAGTGAGAAGCAATTAAAACAAGAAATGTCTGATTATGGAAAATGTACTCTATATGACACCTTTTCAAGTTGATCAGTAAAATCAATACTTCATTTTGCTGAGACTGAGAATAAACTCAGAGTCGACCAACTCTTAGAGTATGAACCCCGTACAGGTCAACAGAGTGTCTATTGCTCAGGCGAGGTTGCAGATGGTCATTTTTTGGCTCCAAAAAAAAAAAAAAACAACAAAACAAATGAAGAAACTGCACAATAAAGTTGGAAACTTTTTAGATTAACATACCCTTTGAAAAATACGCTTAGATTTAGAAATATGGATGCTTGTTTAATATTCAGTGACCCATCAACCTTAGGTAGCAAGTCTATGGGAACTGATAATAAATTTACACGTTAAGTGTAAACTCAGAAACGGAAATGAACTCTGAATCCCCTGTAGACTGATATAGGAACTCTGAAGATAAAACAAGTATTTGCATCCCTTTTTGTCATTTTGGTGCATATTTAACATTGAATGTACTAATACCAGACAGTGAAGCACTTTTTAAGCTTCACATCTACATATTAATTATATTTAACGCAGCATACATATCTTTCACAAAAGAACCTTCAAAGGGGAGACATTTTTCTAATTATCTCCAAAATAAAAACTAATTTGATTAATCTATGAAATTGTAACACATGTTTCCCTTAATGTAAATATTTAATGCTTATTTTGAGCATTTCTGGTTCCTTTTAAGTCAATATGTATGTCTGTGCTTTTTCTTCTCAGAATCCAAATCTATGCCATTCTCCTTTATCTTCTCCTTGTATTGTATCAAACTTAAAAAAAGATAACATCCCCATTCCTCAATAATTTTAATCCTATAATCTGAAGTTATTTTAGAATAAGGAAATGAAAAAAATCAACAACAAAACATCAGCAAAAATACCTATCTATGTGAGTTGAGATTTGAGTACAGTAAAAATATAACCCTAATCAAAATATGCAATGTGCCAGCTTATTATAAAACCAGAAAGTGCCACTCAGCACTTTAGCAGGGATGAATGTGTTCTTTGCACGCTCACCGACACACACACAGATTCCCCATACCTAGTTTGGCCATGTTTTTTAACTACATAAAACAGATAAAGAGACAAAGCATAGAGAAGCTAGAATAGAGATAGACTCAGGTGTCCCAAGAATAAGATGGCAAATAAGATATTAGCACAAAATAAGAGTACCATAGGCATTAAAGAAGAATATTATACAACTTGTGGTTTAGAAGAAGTAACTGCACTACACATTTTTTGAGGTCATCTTCCAGTTCAGTCCTGCAGAACTGGAAGAAGTTGTTAAAAGTTGTATATGACAAGTACTGAGCAAAACAGTATAAATAACTAATCTCCTGGAAGCCTCATGCCAATTCTCTGAGGTAGGTACTATTCATTCTCTCTTTAACAAGTGAGAAAACTGATGTAATGAATGCTGGGAAGCTGGATTAAATCCACACTTTAAAATCCATGCTGTCATCCACTCATAAACATTTAATTAACTTACCTTACCATTTTTTCATTTCTAGCGTCCAGATATATTGTCAACGCTCGATGATGTTAAAATAGAGACAAAGTCATTTTATTTCTAGTGACTACAGATGAAAGTGGAAGAGAAAGAGATAATTAAAAAATCACTCATTCTCCTCTTTGCTGGTTAAAGTCCATTTTAAATCATGATGACTTTTAATTTTTCACACATTACCTGAGATTAAATATTGTCAAATGTTGTTTGTGTGTGTGTGTGTGTGTGTGTGTGTGTGTATCTTGGAACAATCTGCCTATGACACAAGGGAGTATTTGTAAAAATCAGTAAAAACCAAGAAAAAAATCAATCTTGGGAGAAGAGTACAGAGGATTAAATTTAAATTATGTTCAAGATGAAATATACTAAGAATCCCAAGTACAATTACTTACGGTTTGGGAGCCCCCTCTGCTACAGTTTGGATGTGGTGTGGCCCCACCAAAACTCGTGTTGAAATTTAACTGACAATATAATGGCCTTGCAAGGTGTGGTCTTTAAGAGTCAGTTAGGTTGATAAGTTAGAATATTGTCTTTCTCTCCAGACTGGGTTAGTTCTCACGGGACTGGCTTAATTCTCAGGAGAGTGGGTTGTTTTGCCTCTTTTGGGTTAGTTCTTGCGGGACTGTGTTAGTTCTCAGGAGAGTGGGCTGTCTTGTCTCTTTTGCACACCTGCTTGCCCTACCGCTCCTCTACCATGTGATGCCATCCACCATGTCAAGAGGCGCCATGAGACTGTCTGATCTTGGACTTCCCATTTCTAGAGCCATGAGCTAAAATAAACCTCTTTCCTGTGTAAATTCCCCAAACTCAAGCAATCTGTTACAGCAACACAAAATGAACTAAGACATCCTCTAAGCACAAATATTAACTGAGACTTTTTTTTTTTTTGTTACTGTATAATGATTTTGTAGATGGATCTTCTATGGAATTAACTTGGCTTTTACTATATGTTTTTAGACAGGCTACTATTTCTGCGAGTAGATTTTTAGGGAGTGCACCTTGTTTTCTCTTATTAATAAAAAAAAAAACTTCAGCTACAATGCTGGTCTTAGAACTCATTAACTCAACCATTTGTAAAAAGAAAATATCAAAGGACTTTTAATTACCTGGCTCCACTTTTCATTCAATTTCCAATTAAGAGCCAGAGATCCACTTAACAATATTAATTTCTACATCATCTTCAGAAATTTCTTACTTTATAATGTTCATTATTTAACTTTTTAATGCTCATTGCAACCAGCTAAATAACACAATTATACAGAGAAAAATCCAGTAATCCTTCCTAGTCATTACAGTTCCTCTCAAAAGTAATTTATTTTAACAAATCAGGTATTCTCATATCCTTTTCTGAATACTCATGCAAACATATGTGTATGCTCTATATAAGCTTGTACCTATAGACACATAAACATGTGCACATACGTGTAATTCACATACTTACGCAAGTGCTTTTATTTATAGTTTTACTAAAGTGGGATCATGTTGCATTCTTTTCCACTTTTATGTATCACAGACATCCCCTCCAGTCAATCAATACACGTAGGGCTAAAAGGAATTATTTTTGACAGTACCTCAGAACTTTAAAGAAAATGTTTTCTTATGATGATGCTTGAAAGAAAGCAGTACACAGAAATATAACAAAGTGTGTGTGTGTGTGTGTGTGTGTGTGTGCGTGTGTTTTCTCGGGGCAAAAGATCAGCTAAATATCTCCAATAGGCTTCACAAGTAGAATGCCTTCTAATGAACTTACAATGGACTATTCCAGTTGAATCATAAACTGGGTTTGTTTAGCCCTGAGAGCAGATTCATCTCTCAGGGATAAATGCACATGAATTAAGTTCACAGACCCAAAATGTAAAATCAAAATGCCAAACTAATGAATTACAGTTCATAGGAAGCAGACTATTTGCAGTGATACTGATACGACAGGTTTTTTTTTTTAATCACTTTAAGCCAGTATGTGAAGCCAAATTATAACTTGAAAGGTGGTTTCTGAAACAAGGAATCAGAACAACAAAAAATAAGACATAAAATAAGCAACAACAATCAGACAGAAGAACGTTTAATGCTTCAGGTCAACACAGCTTACGTCATCAATCGACAGAAGCCGTTCTGATCTTTTCATTGGTTATGAGACTCTTAGGAACATGAAGCTTATCAAAGATTTTACCCAGCAAAAACACATATGCAAATTTGTGCATATAGTTACAAAGATTCATGGAAACTTAGACATTTTACGTGTCTACAAAATTAAGAAAGTCAGATATACAGAATATGAATAGTTTTACCGTGGACCAGAATAATAAAAATTGACTCCCTGCATTCACACCCGTAGCAGGGAGGGCTGTTCAACAGGGCACAACCCTGCGTTGGCGAAGGTTTTCCCTCCTCATGGTTGAGCTGCAGGGGACGGTGTCGCCTCTGGCACTGTGCTCTCACTAGGCTGGGGAGCTGCTCAGACTAACTCTACCTTTTATTCTTTCATGACGTGTATCAATAGTCACAGGAAACAGCTAAGCGTTGCTAGATAGTCTAACTTTGTTTCTTTATGGCAGTTCTGCGTCTTTCCTTTCTTCCCCTCACTAGATTACTTTCAGAAAGTAACCCTGTCTCTCCTCTATCTGTGCTTTTAGGAGATGTTACGACTGGTGTCCTAACAGCAACGTTTTTCTTTTTGTAAGATTTTGTTTTATTGTGATAATATTAATAACACTTACCATGAGATCTGCCCTGATAGCAAATGTTTAATTGTACAAGATGGTATTGTTGACTGTAGGTACAAGGTCATGCAGCAGATCTCTAGAACGTACGCAATAAATACTAAATATTTTCGAATGTCATGTTAAAACCTTTGATTAGTGGTTCAGATGTACCCAGCGTGGAAAAACCGTGCGGAAGGAGGACAGAGAAGGTTCTGGCCCCTACGCTAGAGAAGACAACGGGAGGAACACTAGCGCTGACCGCCTCACAGCAACGAAGGGCGTCCTTGCTGAGTGAGTCCAGGATTTCACAGCCTAGATTACCTAAATAATGAGGAGGAAAGTAATTCCAGGAAGTGTTACATTTGTTTCAGCCTCTGTAACTGTGATACATCGCAAACAATGCTAACGTGTTGGCTGATGAACGGAAGCCGCTCTTCCTTTGCTACTTTGTTACTTTGTTACTTTCTTCAGTCCGGGAACGTTTCTATCTTGCCAGATGCATCATGTCTGTTTCACGCTTTAATTCGGGTGGAGTTTGGGTAATCACTTCAAGGGAGAAATAAATCAGTGCTGACATTCTAAATAAAGCTTTGAGCTTGAAGGGTAATAATCTAGCTGCTCTTTCTACATCCAGATCCATGCATGTTAAAGGAAAGAAAATTCTGCTTGAGGGATGTGTCAGAGGGAAATGCCAGATCTATTCAGCCAACAAGGAAACACCCTGGCAACAGGAAGCCCCACCCATTCCCCAGAGTTAATTACTTAGTGAAACCTGGAATAAAAGGTCTCTGTTGTAGAAGATTCAGTTTTCTCTGGTGAAAATTTTCAGAGCATGTGAAAATGTAGGCCATTTTCTTCTCTAAAATAAATGTACAATAAATAAATAAACGAGTATTAACTCACTTTCAGTGCGTAGGGTTTTAATTGAATTTCTTATATTTAGCCAATTTTGTTTTTGAGAGCATCTTCTTATCCGTATTGTGGATCATAAAATCTGGTTGTCTTTACATCATTTCAGTGCTTTTTTTTAAAAACATGAGGGTGCATGGGTGTGTTAACTGGAGAGAAAATCAAATGCAAACCTTTCATTTGTACCATTGACTCAAACTTTTCCTTTTAGGTCAGAACTTTCCTTCAAAAGGAAGGATTATGAACTACCGGATGAAGTTGGGGTGTTGTAGATTTTTTTTTATCAAAAATATTTTTGAATATTTACTCTGTGCCAAATGTCAAGGATTTAAATTTTTCTTAAATTCCATTATTGCCTTCAAGGGTACAAAGAAAAATGACCGTAAGGTAGGGCGTGTTAAGTCCCATCTAACGGCTAAAGCGCTTGATACATGAATATTACATTTACCTGATGATTCAATATTGCAGGATCAATAAACTGTTTAAATCTTCTTTAGAAAGTGCTACTAGGAATTCAGAATTCATTTAATCTGTGTTTTTCCTCACCTCTCTGCATGTATTTTGGACATGAAGACTATCGTTTAAAAGCTAGAAGGTGATACAATTATAAAATGGAAGCGTACACAAACAAAATGCTACACTGCCTTTCATGGTCCGGTGAAACGAACGCAGCCTTTTACTTAAGGATGTCACCGAGTATGTACGCGTTCTCTTTCCGGGCGTTCTCTTTCCAGGCCCCAGGCTCTCTGAGCTCGGGAGAACCGAGGCTCAGGGGGATCGAATCGCCCTCTGATCCCGCCAGACTCGGCTTCCATCAACGGCGTCTTGCCTGGCAGCCCCTTCTCTGTCAAACCAGACCTCCTGTCATTCTTGCTTTTCTCCACACTTTTCCACGTTTCTTCCTCACTCAGAAAGATCCTCCTGTTAACTGTCTGTCTGCCTCAAGAACGCCCATTCGGGGTCTGACACAAAGTAGGCATCTGGGACACGACCTTCACCGCACATTCTTCAAGACGCAGCCCAAGCGCCCACTCCGTGACCATCTCTCCCTGACCCACGCGGGGCTGCGCTTTGCCTCTTTCGCCTGGTCCTGTCAACCCGGCACGACTACGTATTAGCTCCAATCACGCTAACGTTCCACTGGGTTTTGTCATTCTCCTTCACCCGTCCTTGCAAACAGGCGCCATTCGCTGCACCTGTGCATTCCTGTCACTTAACTCAGCGTCATGTCTCTGGCTGGTGCCCAAAGATTGCTGAGTAAACAGCAGCGGGAACGAACAGATGCGTAAATCTGCGCGTCCACTTAGGTAACCACGTGCGCACTGTGTGTACACATAAACAGGTACACCCGTGTGTGCATGCACACGTCTATGTATGCACGCATTTTAGAGTATTTTCATACGTGTGTATACACAAATAGACAGATGTATGAGAGGATATACGGTGAGGGGTTTAGAATTATAACTTCTATAAAGATCTGTGTTTAATTTTTGCTTTTACTACTAACCAGCTGTGGGATCCTGGGAGACTAATTTACTGTAGTTTACCACCGCACTTTCTTTGTCTAATAATAATAGATAATTTTGCTTTACTTATAGAATTCTTGAGAGGATTTAATAAGAAAACGCATGCAAGAGTTTTACACTGTCCCAGGTATCTATCTACCTGCCCACCCTTTCTTCCATCATCCATCCATCCGTCCATCCACCCAGATACATAAACCTTAGTTACTACAACATAACGCTGTGATTGATAGGATTAATGATTTTTAGGCAAAAACAAACAGGAAAGAGAAGAATTCCTTTAGAATTCAAGAAAGCCCCTTATAACATCTTCATGGACATTTGCTTTTCCCATTCCAACATTCCAGCAAATGAACCGTTTATTTTATGTGAAAAATTATTTCCTGCCATAAGCAAAACTTTGCAATTTACTGATGCTGAATTCCTCCTCACTATACCTCCAGTATTTATTCATTAAAATGCATTTGGACACTTTCAGATTATTATAGATTTCATGAATAAAATGTAAAGTCAATCTATGCAAAGATAGCACCTTGGGAAGCGGAGTTAAATGTTGACTGTGTAAAATTAGTACTTTATGATTAACATGTTTGATAGATGCTTTTGTGTTTAAGAGTCTTCTCTTTCACGGCTACTATGTGAGTCATCATATTTAATGGAATCTTATTGAGTACTGATTCTTACTGTTTCTTATCAGCTGTGTTTAAACCAAGAATACAATTTAACCTTTCTCCTTCCTTGCCAATTTTATTATCACAGCTATAAATATCTGTATCAAAACACATATCATTTTCATTAATATTTATTTCAAGACCTGCCATCCCAATGACCAGGCCTTTGTCAATTGTTCAAAGTAAATTGGTTCACAATCTATGGAATTGCCATACACTATTGAGAAATCATCTTTACAAGGCAAGTGTTGATTCTAGTGAATTAACATTGGACTCTATTTTGATTCACAGAGTTGCTGCTTTCTATCCAAATATAAGTTGTATTATATAGAAATATTTTATTTCTGACGAAACACCAGATCATACAAAACATAGCCAATTTCGAAGAAAACTCACTTCACTTATTTAAAAAATTAAAATCAACCTAAATTATGGGATAGTAATTCATTAAACCTAAACTTTAAAAATATAACCAAAATTTAAATTATTAAAGTCAATGTATGAAAAATTTACCACATAGTTTATGAAACATTTGAAATGGTATTCAAAAAAAACGAAGATGTGCGTTAGCAACAATTGCCATTAAAATAAATAGGAAGACTTCAGAAACAAAATAACTAACGTTTTGACGCCAGGAGTGTTTATAATGTGCTCATTAGTGTTTCTAACATTTAGTTAACTTTGTCACATAAGCAAAAGCATTAGAAAATGAATCATTTCCTTTTAAACTGTGAGCAAACAGAAAAAGCCTCATGGTGAGAGGTTCTTTGGGCATAAACTTTACGGTGTCATCTATCACCAGGTCCATATGTTCTCTTTAGAGTTCTCATGTCTAGTGTTCGTCACACCTTCATCTCATAACCGTTTTCTGACCTCCTTGATGATGTTTTTCTTCAAGGAGAAAGACATCCTTTCCCCTTGGAGGATGTCAAGGAGAAACATCCTTTATGATGTTTTTTCTTAGAAAACATCATCAAGGTTAATGAAAAAAATCATCTACTCTTTTTAAATAATTGAGATTTTGATGAAAGAAGATAGACGATAATAATACATGAATGAATATAATTTATGTACATAGCAATTCAAAATTGGGCATGAATATGAATTTGGATATTTACCTCATTGTAAATTGTATCTCCTCCCCATACTTTCTGTTGCAAATTTACCAAAGATACTTATGCAAATTATTTGGGTCGCAATGAAGAATCGTGTTCAAGGATGGAACTAGCAAATAAGATATTACAAGAGCACACTAGTGTAAGTTGATAACTTCAATTTTATCCTCTATTTACTAGTTAAAATGGGTTGATTTCACCAAGAATCTATAAAAGTACTTGCTAAGATTTGCTAAGGTCCATGTTCAGAAAGTTAACTATTGTCTAGGATCAAAACTAGTGTAGAATTTGTAAATGTTTCCATTTGATTTCTAGAGTTCAAGTCAATGACTGAGTATACTAATTAGAAATTTTTCATTTATTGTTTCCATACTCATTATGAAGTTTAATATTTCCATATACGAAGAATAATCTATTTAAATAATGCCTATCCCAATGTACTGCCAGAAAACACTTGAGTTCAGCGCCTAGATTATGTGTGTTGCTAGGATTATCATTTGTAGACAGATATTGGATGTTTGGAAGATATCCTCAATTCAAGCTAATTAATTTAAATTTAAAAAGTTAAATGAAAATCTGGTTGTACTAAGTAACTCCCAATATTAATTGACAGAAAACTAGCACTTTAAGGACTAAAGAAAATTATTTTTAAAAATGATTTAGTATTTTGTATCTAAATTCAATTTCCTTTAGAGGTCTTGGATAATGCATCAAAATTTTATTATATTATTTTGCTCATATGAATTATGTGATGGGCAGTCTCTTCAAAATAAAGAGTCATGAGAAAGAAGAACATCGGAATCGCCAAAAGATGAATGTTCTCATTCCAAAACAATTTTAGATATTTTTATCACCATTATCATTGGTTCTGCTTGCATTGGCATATTTTATGCAATGTTCTTAATAAAATCTCACTTTCCCCCCTGACGTTGCCAGGGTAAGTTACGGGGGTCTAAATTCTCCATGAGAATTGGGAAGAGCATTGATGAAGTAGCTGGTGTTTGCAATAAACGCTTTACTCTCCTCCAGATAAATTATCTAATCTTTAATATTCCAGTTAGACTATAATTAACTTTTTTTCTCTAGATGATACACATTCGCATTCCCAGGAGACCTTTAAACTAATTGAGAAATATTTTTTAAATGCAGATATTACATATTGGATGCAATTTTGACAAAGCACCTTTTTTTCCTTAAAAAAAAGGCTTATATTTACTTGTAAATATCAGACTATATTATAATGTTACTATTGAACATCTAGATTTCACAAAAAGCTTTTCCGCATATCCACATCTTTTTCAAAAACACATTTAACTGAACTTACGACCCTGTTCACTTTTCTAGTCATCTTCCCAATTGGTCTTTTTGAATAACATCAAAATATTTTTCCAACAGGGACAATCTAACCCATAATTTTTATTATACCATCATGACAACTAGTAAAGCCAACAATAGCCCAGAAAGACTTGATAGGATTATTCATTTGGCAATGACTCAATGGCAACAGAGTTTCTATAAAACTAATCTTAGGGAATCCAGCAAAATGTGGCATTCAGCTATCAATTTGTCAGGAAAGGGAGGAAAACTGCCATGTTGTCTAAAATGTAGAAGCATTATCTATCTTCTGAGAAAATATATATGCTGATAGGACAAAGTATGCTTCACAGGTAGCCAGTATAGATGGCTTTTGAGATACTGTGGTAATGTCATGTGGAAAGAAATTATGTGAATTTAGAGTT
Source organism: Lepilemur ruficaudatus (assembly GCA_963574885.1). Classification (NCBI taxonomy): domain Eukaryota; kingdom Metazoa; phylum Chordata; class Mammalia; order Primates; family Lepilemuridae; genus Lepilemur; species Lepilemur ruficaudatus. The sequence goes on along the minus strand of CAUYRT010015716.1, from coordinate 9,179 downwards.
CATAGGAAGTGATACATAAGTATAATAAAATTTGAAAGTTCATAGCACCTGTTGATCTTAAATTAACCTGTGGTTTTCCAAAGAGTAAAATATTCCTTGATAGTCAGTAATACACTTTAACCATGTTCAGCCACTCATGCTGGATTATGTACAAACACAGTGTCCTGAAAGGCATTAGGGTCAGAGTAGTTTGCAATCCTCGCATCATTTCACACGTAACTTTAAATAAAAGGATAAATCGGCCTGTTTGTACATCTGTGCAAGGATATCAGTTTATTCTCCTCTTTTCTGATTATTACACTATAACTAAGCTCAGTTGCACTAACCACATGTACATTTTAAGTTTTTACAAAGAGTTAATTTTGCCCAAGTGCACTGAGTATTCAAATAAGAATATGTAGATGTGACCTACAGAGATTAAGGTCCAAAGTAAACTGTGTGGGTCATAAATAGGAGCTGGGTCTGTGTCTCTATCCATAGTTTTAATTTAATTTTATTTTAATCTACAGGCGCCAGAGTTTATTTGTGTTAAAAAATAATAGCTCTTGTATTACATGTGAAGGAAAATTTCAAATCTCTATGCAAATCAAGACTAAATTAGATACACCAAAGCCTTTAATGTATTAATATTCCATTTCTTAACATCTAATGCTTGAAATGATCGTTTCCTCTATCAAAGCATAATCTCTGTTTTATTTTTTAATTTTCTGCCAAAAAGCGGCTTAATGATAGCAATACCCCAAAGGTATCTACGCACAAAATCTGAAGTCATGTAAACAAATAAAAGAAAATCCCTATGCCTTGTATGATCAAACAACAGTAAAAGCAAATTAATTTTCCCAATTAATTAAAATTTTCAACTTTGACAACAAAACCTCAAGTAATGAAATTTTCTTCATTTAAACACCGACTAGCAGTATTATTATCCAATAAAATTTTTAATAAAACTCTACTGCATTATAAATGAACTCTTCACCACCTAAGAGGGTTACTAATTTGCATTCAAAGTTTTTAAAACGTATCCACTGCAAGTCAACACAAAGAAAACCCGATCAAGAAAAGTTTTACCAACAAAAGAAAATAATGAATACATTTTACGCCGGAAAATTTCATAATTTTAGCAAATAGTGTTATCCAATTTTCAATGTCGTACACAAAAGTCAAATGCCAACAACATGAAACCACCTCTGACATAGCAGCTTTGTTTTTCATTAAATCATTTAATCCAGATCAGCGTAGGTTAGATCATGCAGACGGTGAGTAAGTGTCAAACGCAGGAAATCTCCTACCTTCGTACAGTGCTTTGAAACCCTGGGCGCTCACAGCAAAGTCTGTCGTGAACCACAGCGTGAGGATAGATCCTGTGCTCACTATAGAGGAAGGCAGCTGAAATCCCGATAATCTAAATTTGAAAAAGATAGGAACACGGTTAACAAAAAGCGAGATTTGTTAAGGAAGCTTATTTGATGGAGTCATTTAATAACTCTTTTAACTGCGTTATGTTAATTTCAAGTACGCCATTAAACAATTATATAGTCATACACAGGGCTTTGTTATGTAGGTGAAATTAAACATTTTGAAGGTTCAGCGTTTGTTTGCTTAAATAGCATTTGAGAAAATTCCTTCCCGAAGAAATTATGCAACACATCATTGTCTTAAACTAAGCATGCAGAAGGTGACACAGCGATTCGAAGTCATCCAGGCTACACAAAACAATACGGTTTTCCATGTTCTCCTGGGTCTCTTCTTTTCCTTCTAAATTATAAGGTAATGGGTTGTCAAATCTCATATTCAATGTGCTGAGTCTTAAAGTATAGAATAATTCTATGCATGCTAACATGACATGCTATTTTGTTTTTCAGTATAAATAGCCATTGTATATCAAATAGTTTAATTTTTTTCTACTTTACTTTTATGACAAAATAAAAGCAGCTCTTACTAATTCCTGGTTTTAGATGGCCATAGTCTATTACCAAACCATAATTTCTTATATATCAATTTTAAACTCATTTTCCTAATCAAAATATGTATAACAAATTGTGTGTGTGTGTGTGTGTGTGTGTGTGTTTGTATAAACATCTGTGAGCTCAAACAAGAGCATGGTACAAATCCATCTAGCTGGTTCATTCTATTTCATTCGTGAAGCTCTGTTTTTCAGCTGGACTCAGAGCAGCCCTCGTGGGGAAAGAAAGAAAAACCAGCACAGCAAAGGCCCAGGGAGACAGGCCGTGGGCCGTGTACAGGGCAAATTAATCCTGAGACTGCTCTAGGTCTGCGATAGGTCAACCAAAACAAGAGTCCCAGGAAGACCCCGATTCTGTTGAAGGGCTTCTTTCTATTTTCATGTCACAGAACCCACATGCTGGCTTGTCCTTCCTCACCCTCCCGTGTCCTCCCCTCTTTCCTCCCTGTCTTTTGGTTCATCACCTTTTCTCTCTGGGGCAATGTGTAGCTCCATGGGGATTCTTACCTGTCCCAAATTGTATTCATCTTCCTGAACTAGCACGTCTGCTCTCTGCCCTTTTATTTTGTTTGACTCCCTAAAAAAGCAGTGTCTGTTCCTTTTACTTTTCTCCGACTAGACGCCAACCACACACCCAGATGGTCAAGTCACACGAAGAACCACACCACCAAAAAGTTGGAGAAGAAACCACTGTTTATCATCCGTCCAACCAGCAGAGACTTTGCTGTGTGGTTTGAATGCTGTGTAACACAACAGAGGAAACAACTCCGGGAAGCAGACATTGCTTCCGCAGAGGAAAGTCGACACTGAGTTTAGAGTCCCTGTGACTGGAAACCAGCAGGAACACAGAAGTCACCGACACCATCAGACGATAGGATTTAATCAACGTCCATGGGACACTCTACTCAACAGCAGCTGAATACACAATTCTTCCAAGCGCCCACAGAACATATACCAAGATTTACCACATCCTAGGCCCAAAACAAACCTTATCACATTTAAAATAATTGAAATCATGCAGAGTGTATTCTCTGAGCACACTGGAATCAAACTAGAAATCAATAAGAGAAAATTGACACAAAAATGTCCAATGACTTGGAAACAGAAACAGCCTAGCTCTAAATAATCCACGGATCAAAAAAAGAAGTCTTGAGGGAAATAAAAATATACATAAACTGAATGAGAATGAAAATACAACGTATTAAAAATTTTAAGACTCAGCTAAGAAGTGCTGAGAGGGTAATGAAGTTGCACTGAAACCATGCATTTAAAAAGAGGAAAACTCTTACTCCATATTCCAGGCTTCCTGATCAAGAACCTGGAAAAAGAAGAGCAAAATAAACCCAAAGCAAACAGAAGGCAAAAAAAAAAGGAAAAGATCAGCACAGAAATCAATGAAATTGAAACAGAAAACAATAGAGAAAGACAATGAAACAAGAGATGATTCTTTGAAAAAAATTAATAAAATTAGCAAACATCAAACAAGACTGACAGAAAAAAGTGGGGGTTTCAGAAGGTACAAATACTCAATATTAGAATGAAATATCAAAAAGATAATAAGATAATAAGAGTCTACTACAAAAACTATACATACATAAATTTGGCAACTGAGATAAGAATGTGGGCCCCTTCCTCAAAAAAATGCAAATTATGACAACTTACTAAAAAATAAAAATAAAAAAAACAGATAATGTGAATAAACTTATTAAAACTTCCCAGAAATAAATCACCGAGCCCACATGGTTTCACTGGAGAATTCTACCAAACGTTTTAAAGAATTAACACCAATTCGACAGTCTTTTCTAGAAAACAGAAGTGGATGGAACAGTTTTCTACTCATTTTTCTGGCATGGTGGTACCTTTTCCTCTGGACTGAATTGTGCTCCTCCCAACAATTCATATATTGAAGCTCTAACCCCCAATATGACTGCATTTTAAATAGGGCTTTTAAGGTTAATTAATGTCAAAAGTGTGGGACTCTGATCCAATAGGATTCATGCCCTCACGGGAAAAGGAAGAGAGAAAGATCTCTTCACAGGCAAACACTAAGAAGAGTCATGTAAACACATAGCAGGAAGGCTGCTGTCTACAAGTCAGGAAGGGAGCCCTCGCCAGGAAGCGACCGTCTGGCATCACTGAAAATCAAGTAGGGAGAGGAAGGGAGGAGGGGAAGGTCAAATACTCACCCAACAGGTACAGTGAACACTATTTGGGTGATGGGCATATTTATAGCCCTGACTAAAGCCATGTATAAAGAATATCTGCACCCCCTTAATAGTTTGAAATAATAAAAAAAGAAAATGCCAAGGAATCTACGATAAAACTCATAGAGCTAGTACATGAGGTCAGGTGCACAGGACACACATATACAAAAAAATCAATTGAATTTCTGCATACAAGCAATGCACACATGAATGCCAAAGTTAAAAATACAACATAATTTACAGAAATTCAAAAAAATTAAAAGTTCAGGTATAAATCTAAGAAAGCTTATACAAAAATAAACACAGGAAACCAAACAATACTGAAGAAATAAATCAAAGGAAAACTAAATAAATGGAGAGATCTGCTGTGTCAATGGATTGGAAAACTCAATATTGTAAAGACGTCAATTCTCCCAGAAATTCACGTATAGGTTTGGACACAGTTTCTATCAAAATCCCAGCAAGATTTTTTGTAGATATAGACAAGATTATCTAACATCTATAAGGAAATACAAAAAGAAGCAAAAACAATACAATAGCCCAAATAATTTTCAAAAAGAATAAAATAAGAGGAAGTAGTTTACCTGATATCAAGATTTATTTTATAGCTACACTGATTAAGACCATCTGGTATTGACAGGTTGGCAAAGGGATAAACTCATAAATCAATGAGTCAGAACAGAGCACCAGGAAATAGACCTACACAAATATGCTCAACTTATTTTTGACAGAAGTCCAAAAGCAATTCAGTGGGAAAAATTTAAAAAGTTCTGATGGAACATTTGTATGCCCACAGGGGGAAAAATGCCTAGCCTTAAGTCTAACAACTCATATAAAATTTACCTCAATAGGGGTCACAAATGTAAATATGAAATGTAAAACGGTTAAGACTTCTAGACAAATCACAGGGGAAAATCACCAGCATCTTTGGCTAGACAAAGAGTTTTTAGAGTTGACACAAAATTACCATCCAGAAAAAGAAAAATCAGTAAACTAGACTTCATAAAAATTAAAAACTTTTGCTCTGTAAAGGACCCTAATAAGAGGACGAAAAACATGCTACAGATTGGGAGAACATATCAGCAAACCACACATCTGACAAAAATCGAGATTCTGGAATGCACAGTGATCTATCGAGATTCAACAGTAAAAGCATAAAAAGTTCAGTTAGAAAATAGCCAAAAAGCATGGAGTCCTATCACCTAAAGGATGTATATATAGATGGAAAATAGCAATGAAAAGGTGTTCAACATGACTAGATATTAGGGAAATGCAAATTGAAACCACAGGGAAAAATATCACTACACACCTATCAGAATGGCTAACATAAAAATAGCAAGAACACCAAATGCTGGCTAGAATATAGACAAAATTGATTGCTCATACATTGCTAGTGGGAATGTAAAATTGTAACAGTCACTCTGGAAAAGTTTGACATTTTCTTTAAAAACTAAACATGATACTATACCATGTGATTCAGCAATCGTTCTTGGCATTTACTCCAGAAATTCTCATGGTGGTTGAAAGTATTTTATATCTCCACCGCATCATATCAATATCCTAGTACTTCTATTGTGCGATAGTTTTGAAAAATGTTATCACTGGGGAAACTTATAAATAGTGCATAGGATCTCTGTATAATTTTTTATAACTACATATGACTATATAAATATCTCAAATTAAATAGTTCAATAAAATGCATTGAAAAGGTTGAGATAGAGAGGTACTCAAGAAAATATTAACAATGATTAAAATAATCAATTTAGTGCAAAACCAAAAAAATATAGCATTTTTAATAATAAAACATTCTCTCTTTAAGTTCCAAAAATAAACTGAACAAAAGCTGTTGAGGGTTATTTCGTTTAGTAATCACCCATTGTGAAGTTTTAAATACCAATTCATACAAGTTTAGGTATCAGACAATGTGACGGAACTTTTAAATAAATACAATTTCGTATCCTTTTTAACTAATGAGCTTTATAAGGAATTGTGATTCTAAGGGACATGGTGAAACTCTGTTGGTTCAGGAAAAAGTAGCGAGATGTTAAGAGTCCTTAACAACAAAGCCGTACGACTACTGTTGGGAGGTTTGGGGGGAGTTAAGCATCCGTAAGTTTAGGCAAAATACATACATGTGATATGTGTTCAAACAGCTGGAAGGGAATGGACTCATTCACGTTTGGGCACAAAAGGATGGACTCCAACACTGGTTGGATGGAGGAGGAGGAGTTTCTATGATCGATCATAAAGAACTTCCAAAGCTAAATTTGTGATTAACACGTTTACAGCCATCGCTCCGTCACGCTAGCTCAGAGTAAGGCTTTTTATTAGAACAGATGGTGAAACTTGCTCTTTGGTGGCTCTGCAGACATGCTACTGAGGACGCTCTGTAGTACATCCCTGAGTGGCATCCTTTGCATAAGCACCCTTGGGATAAATTTCGTTGTTGTCAAACTGCCTCATTCTGTTTGAGGAATCCTTGTTTCTTATGATCAACCGGTTTACTTTTAGCATCCAGTAAATTGTGGCATCCGGTCATGTTTTCCTCTTAGTGTTGACTAACAGAATACCTAGAGCCAAATTTTTGGCCTTTCCTAAGCAATGAATACACTTTTGGAATGACCTCCTTCCAGACTCCATTCATTTGTATTTCCTCCAATTCTTTTCTTGCTGACATCCATGTATCCTTGTATCTTTCTAAGCCACCTTGTTTCTTGTTACAGTGAATCCAGGTATTAATAAAGTACTAAGTCAATGAAAGTAGGAAAGAAAGATCCACTTTTCTCTACCAAACCTACAAATCACCTACAACATAGGAACACCTGCCCTATTTCTTGTGACTCAGAAAATTAGTATTTCAGAATATTAAAGTGTCGGCATGTTTAGACCACGTTGAGATGACTGAATTGCAAATCTAGCCACAAGTGCATGTCTTTCTGTCCGTGGTTTTGTTTCCTGCCATAATTTTGCCTTAACAGATCAAGCAGGTATTACTATACTGTGGCCAACACGGGCAGCAGGTGGCCCTAAAGGCCAGGTGTGAGAGGGTCCCTGTCACGCGGAGGGGAAGTCTGCCCTCACCTCCACGACACGTCGCTGTGGAAAGCCACCCTATTACCCTAATTCAAAACCTTAGGTTTTCATCCAAAGCTCTCGATGAATCATTTTGAGGAGGAAGAGAGAATTGTTAGGAAAGGGAATTTGGTGTGAAAACAGTGACAAGAAATCAATTTCATTTTTAGTTAAAAAAAAAAACTATAATGTCAGTCCAAACTTGCCTCTATTTTTTTTTCAAGTTGCGTCCCTGTTGTCCTGTAGAATCCCATCTACTATATTTTCTACTGCGAGAAAGCAATTTCCCTCTCACGTCTAGCAACCTGGGTGAATCAGAGAGCACACCTGCCCAACACGAGTGATCGTTAGGTAAAGTAGGAGCAACGTGGGGCAGTGCGTCTGTATTTTCGGTACACGTTCATTCTGCAGAAACATGAGCTTCCGAATTGAACAAGTTTGTTTTTCTTCCATCTTTCAAGAAGTGACCAGGATGAACTGAACCCAGAAATAGATCCAAAATGTTTTCTACTGTGCTGTAATTCAAGATATTCAAATCACCAATATCACTGTAATAATCTTTAAGTTCAGAAGCGGTAATTGCTAAAGGGGAAAAAAATAAGCAAATTCAGTGAAAAGCTAAGTGGTAACAGAAGGCCAGTATTAACGTGCGTTAATAAGGGAGTCACTGCTCCAGTAAACACAGGTGCACCTTAAAATCACGCATTGTACAAACTACACAATGGTTAGTGTCTGTTGTTTGAAAATATCAAATTTCTCTAAAACTTCTGTTTAGTTAAAATGTCAAGTGCATATTTTAAGTAAATTAGGATAAAAATCACTAAGTTAAATCTTTTCCCACAAAATGTAATTGCTTTCAAGAAAATCTCTGTAAAGCCACATGTTGCCAAATTCATATCAATAGTCAATATTTGATAACAGCACGCTCCTTCCATTTGCAATATGAGTATCCTCATAATGTAATTTATAAAAGGCATGGCCTACCATAAGGAGTGAGATTAGAATAATATTAATAACATAGGGGTTAGAAATGATCTTAGAGAGTAATTTATTTAATGTTTTACCAATGAAATTAATTTTCTCAAAAAGTGTTTTTTCGGCAAGATACTATCCAGGGCTTCTCTAAATGCCTCCAAAGCTGAAAAATGAAGGTCCCACAAGGCACCTCATTCCTCTATTAACTCATAACCTGCTTAGGCTTTTTAGAAATCCATCTCTCTCTATTACATTCAACCATTGGTCCCATTATATATTAGTTGGAATAGTTTCCATACCATGGGATAAAATATGAGGGTTAATGTTTTAAAAACTATTCATTTTGTGTGAATATCATTATTTTGAGGAATATTATCTCTACAATTCCTTTTTTTGTGCCTGAATCTTACCATATGTTTAGTTTAAAAAACAATATTGGATAATCAGAATCGATGTTTCATTCATTCAAAGTATTTACCAGACGGACATCTTCTAAAATGCATATTCACGGTTAACACATTTTCTGCTTACAAAAATCCTTGTAGTCTAAATTGAAGATAGGAAAATAAATAGGAATATTCTTGGATATTAATCAGGATAATTCACATGGTGTTTTATAGCCGGTATTCTACCTTCTAATGTCATCCAGACTTGATGGCTGGGGCAGCATGGGGATACTGTGGCGTGTATAAGTTATTGATAACATTTGAGTATTTCGTATTTCAATATGAAATGTGTTATTCTCCCAACATATCCTAACTTCCATTTTATTGTTTTAGAAAAAAAGATAGAAGGGCACTATCTGGGGATAAACAAAAGACACTCTATAAAAAAGACACCTGCACTCGAATGTTTATAGCAGCACAATTCACAACTGCAAAGTTGTGGAAACAACCCAAGTGCCCATCAATACACGAGTGGATTAATAAAATGTGGTATATGTATACCATGGAGTACTATTCAGC
>CAUYRT010015714.1:0-68719 GCA_963574885.1 Lepilemur ruficaudatus | reverse complement strand
CAATCATGGAAAAGGCATGTTCAAGAATTAAAATAAATAGAAAATGTCTACAAATGATAAATCAAGAAATAGAATGTTAATGCTTGAAGCTCTGACTCAAGGGGGGAGAGGGGACAAGGACAATATATGTAACCTTAACATGTGTAACCCCATAATATGCTGAAATAAATAAATAAAAGAAATAGAATGTTAAGAAGATATTGTCAAAAAGCATTTAGAGGCAGTTGTCTTCCAGTACTATTTCATTTGGTTAAAATAAAACTCAGAATTTCTTTTTAAGAATTAAATACAATAGATCCTGACATAGAGTAATGTTGGTGATATATTGTTAAATGAAAAGAAAGGGCTGAAGAAGAGTATATACAGTTTTATGTGAAACAGTTTATATGAAAATAGGTTAATAATTGTCAAATGTTAATAGACCTATAGAATAAAATCTGGAGGAACATACACCGTCAGATAGCAAAAATCACCCCTGAAAAGAGAGAATATGAAAGATTTTTATTTTTGTTTATACATTTCTGTAATGTAATAATTTCGTTCATTAGTATACATTACTTTTATAATTCATTTTTTCCTGATTATAGATTTTTTTTTATCATTGCTATGGATGATAAGCAAATATGTGTAGGAAAAGTGTGAATAGGCAACACTTTGGAAAATTTTAGCTATGAAACAGAGAAATAATATTACAGTCAGAACTGGATGGAGGTAAACAGACTGGATGGTTTCTCTCTCTCTCTCTTTCTCTCTCCCTCCCTCCCTCCCTTTGTCACACACACACCCCATCTCTTGGGGCTAGAAATGCTGGAGCAGATCTATACAGGATGAGAATGATCCAGAGAAGAAGTAAGAAACCAGAAGAGAGAGGAGATTGATATCAGAAGTCAAGTTATTGAGAAGGCAAGGGAGAATGAGATCCCCTACCCAAATCAATGACCCTTTGATAAAACAACATTTTCAGAGAATTGTTTTAAATGATGGATCACTGAATCCTAGTTAGTCCAGGAAGGACAAGGAGAAAAGGAGGACTGATGGTCATAGGATAAATAGAAGAGCCAATGGATAGAAAGTCTTGATGAGGTCAGAAAATTGTTTCAGGTGAGCTATCTGCTCAAATGGACTAGAAAATAGAGGATGTTGGGTTGGAAAGTGAAGTGTCTGAAGTTGACATTCAGTTTTCGGGTGATGACAAAATTCAGGCTGTGACCCTAAGAGAAGAGGCTTAAGGGCAGTGGAGGAACTCTGCTTTCAGTAGGCCCTATAGTGAGTGCTTATAATTTTATGTTGCTTCAGCATCCATTTTTAAATAACTGTTTAACTTTCTCATACAAGAATCAGGGCTCAGTCACCCTTGACACAGTTTCCAATACTCTGCCCCACTCTAAATGGCTCCAATCAGTGGCCAGAGATAAAACTTAAGGGCCTCTCTCCCACCTGGCAGGCTGGGCTCTCTGCTTTCCAGCCATTTCCTTTAAAGGGATCATTTAGAAATTTGCCTGTGAACTTGACATGACCACCTCTCAGTCACAGAGTGACCTCCTGGAAGTGGTGCCTGCTTGCTTTAAACCCACAAATTAAAGCTTCAGGGGAAACCTATTTGGATAACACCATGGACCCAATAAAGGTGTTGGCCCATGGCTCCCTTCTCTCTCTCTCAATCTCTGTCTCTGTCTCTGTCTCTCTCTCTCTCTGCCTGTGCTCCCGGACTTCTGGAAATACCATTTATCCTTCAGGGTCTGTAAGTACTAAAAACACTTCAAATTAAATATTGTGCTTGTTGTCACTGAAGGCATGCTGCAATTTTACCCCTAACAGCTAGGTGACCCCAAAGATACCTACAGGTGGATCCCCTGCTGGTGCTCTTTTGTCTGGACATCTCAGTAGCTGGGAGCAGCAGTTACCAGCTAAATTGATAATTTTCATTCCAAACAGGCCCTCAGGCACAAAAGCCCCTTTTGATTAGAATAGTATTAGATGGAATAATGAAAACAATTCACAAACAGACCCTTAGCAACATACACTATTTTATCCTTTCTGGGAATTTAAAAAAAAGTTCACGCTTGTAATCCTAGCACTCTAGGAGGCTGAGACAGGAGGATCGCTCCAGGTCAGGAGTTCAAAACCAGCCTGAGCAAGAGTGAGACCCCGTCTCTACTAAAAATAGAAAGAAATTAATGGGCCAACTAAAAATATATAGAAAAAATAAGCCGGGCATGATGGCACATGCCTGTAGTCCCAGCTACTTGGGAGGCTGAGGCAGGAGGATCGCTTGAGCCCAGGAGTTTGAGGTTGCTGTGAGCTAGGCTGATGCCACGGCACTCTAGCCCGGGCAATAGAGTGAGACTCTGTCTAAAAAAAAAAAAAAAAAAGTCTTTAAAAAAAAAAAAGTTCAGATAATTGAAATAAAATGGCTCATCCACAGGGCCAGGGTTGAAGACAATGATATCATTCCTTTCTTTGCTTTTTTTCCCAGAATTATTAAGGCATAATTGACTAACAAAAATTGCATAGATTTACCTTGTACAATGTGACGTTTTGATATGTGTACATATTGTGAAATGATTACCACAATCAAGCTAATTAACATGCTCATCACCTCATATAGTTATCTTTTTGTGTGTGTCTCTGTGTGTGTAATGACGGCATTCAAGACCTACTTTCTTAACAAATTTCAAATATAAAGTTTTAACTGTATTTATCAAGCTGTCAACAGGGCTTAATTATCTTGCCTTAAAAAAACTGTATTCTTTGACCAACATCTTGACACAACCCACCCCCAACCCCTGGCAAGCACTATTCTACTCTTTGCTTCTATGAGTTCAACTTTTTTAGATTCCACAGATAAGTGAGGTCAAGCAGTGTTTGTCTTTCTTTGCCTGGCTTGTTTCATCATCCATTCTGAGTTTATTTTTGTGTATGCTATGAAATAAGGGTCCAAACTGATTATTCTGAAGATGGATATTCAGATTTCCAATTCCATGTAATGAACAGACTGTCCTTTAGCCACTGTATGTTCCTGGTACTTTTGTTGGAAATCAGTTGGCTGTAAATATGTGAATTTATTTCTGGGATATCTATTCTGTTCCATTGGTCTACATGTCTGTTTTTATGATGTTAGTGGTAGGCTAATTGTATACAGCTTCTATTATGTTGCAGTACATTCCCTCGATACCTAATTTGTTGAGAATTTTTATCACGAAAGGATGTTGAATTTTATCAAATGCCTTTCCTACATCTATTGAGATGATCATATGGTTTTTATCCTTTATTCTGTTAATGTGGTATATCACATTTATAGACTGGTACATGTTGAACTATCCTTGCACAAATCCCATGTTATCACAGTGTATGATCCTTTTAATGCACTATTAAATTTGGTTTGCTAGTATTTTATTGAGAATTTCTGCATTTATGTTTATTAGAGACATTGGCCTATAAAATTCTCTCTTGTGTCTTTGTCTGACTCTAATGTGAGGGTAATGTTCGCCTCATAAAATGAGCTTAGAATTGTTCCCTCCTCTTCAATTTTTTTGGAAGAGTTTGAAAAGGATTGACAGTAATTCTTCTTTAAATGATTGTCATAACTTGCCAATGAAGCCATCATTTCCTGGCCTATTTTTGATTAGGAGGCTTTTGATAACAAATTTTATTTCCTTATTTATTATTGGTATGTTCAGATTTTGCATTTCTTCATATCAAAATTCAGTCTGTGTAAGTTGTACATTTCTAGGAGTGCATCCATTTCTCCTAGGTTATTCAATTTGTGAATATATGGTTGTTCATAGTAATCTCTCATGATCCTTTATATTTCCATGGTATCAGTTGCAATATCTCCTCTTTCATTTATTATTTATTTATTTGAGTGCTGTTTCTTTTTTTCTTGGTTAGTCTAGCTAAAAGTTTGTCAATTTTGTTTATCTTTTCAAAGAACTGACTGTTAGTTTTGCTGATCTTTTGGTCTTTCTAGTCTCTATCTCATTTAATTCTTCTCTAATCTTTGGGTTTTCCTCCCTTCCGCTAACTTTGGGCTTAGTTTGTTCTTTTTCTCATTCATTCAGTATAAAGTTAGATTGGTTATCTGAAATCCTTTTCTTAATGTGGGCACTTAATGCTACAAAATTCCATTTTAGAAGTGCTTTTGCTGCACCCCTTAAGTTTTGGTATGTTATGTTTCCATTTTCATTTCCCTCAATATATTTTCTATTTCTTTTTTGATTTCTTTGACTCACTGGTTCAGAAATGTGTTGTTAACTTTCCACATATTTGTAAATTTTCAGTTTTCTATCCTATTAATTCATTTCTAGTTTTATATCATTGTGGTCAGAAAAGACACTTGATATGATTTCAGTCTTCTTAAATTTATTAAGATTTGTTTTGTGGACTAACATATCATCTATCCTGGAGAATATTCCATGTATGCTTGAAAAGAATGTGTATTTTGCTGCTGTTTGATGTAATGTTCTATATATGTGTGTTAGGTTCATGTGGTCTATGGTGTTGTTCAAGTCCACTCTCTCCTTATTGGTTTTCTGTCTGGATAATCTATCCATTGTTGAAAGAGGGATATTGAAGTCTCCTAGTATTATTGTATTGCTGTTTATTTTTTCCTTCAGTTCTTTTAATATTTGCTTTATACATTTAGGTGCTCTGATGTTGGATGCATATATAGTTACATTTGTTATATCCTCTTGATGAATTGATCCCTTTATCATTATATAATGACCTTCTTTGTCTCTTGTGACAGTTTTTGACTTAAAGTCTATTTTGTCTGATATAAGTATAGTATACTTTCATATGTTTTCATGTTGTTAAATAGCATTCTTTCATTTCAACTTGAAGAATTGCCAATAACATTTCTTATAAGGCAAGCCAAGCAGTGAAAAATTCCCACCATTTTTGTTTGTCTGAGAAAGTCTACATATCTCTTCATTTCTGAAGGGCAGCCTTGCCAGCTAAAGTATTCTTGGTTTACAGTTTTCATTTTTTTCTTTTAGCACTTGAAATATAGTATCTCACCTTCTCCTGACCTGCAAGGTTTCTGCTGAGAAATCCACATACAATATGAAGTGGGCCCTTGTATGTGGTGAGTCACTTTTCTCTTGCTGCTTTCAAAATTCTCTTTCTCTTTGACTTTTGATAATTTGATTCTAATGTTTCCTATGGAAGAACTCTTGATATTTAATCTATTTGGGGTTCTTTCGGCTGCATAGATCTGGATGTTCATTTACCTCTGCAGATTTGGAAAGTTTTCTGTCATTATTTCTTTAAATGTGCTTTCTGCTCCTTTGTCTTTCTTTGCTCCTGTTGGGACTCCAATTATATAGATATACATAGGCAGATATGGATAGATATAGGTTTGTTTGATGGTGTCCCGTAAGTCCTATGGGCTTTCTTCACTCTTTTTTATTCTATTTTCTTTTTGTTTTAACCATTGGGTAATTTCAAATGATTCACTTTTCAGCTTGCCAATTCTTTTTTTTTTTTCCTTGATTCAGTCTGCTGTCAAAGTTCTCTATTGAATTTTGGATTCTTGAATTTATTCATTGTGTTCTCAGCACCAGAATTTCTGTTTTCTTCATTTTTTATGATTTCTATCTTTTTGTTAAACTTTTAATTTTGTTCATGTATTATTTTACTAATTTCTTTAGTTTACTTAATTATATGTTCTTGTAACTCATTAAACTTCTTTAAGAAGGTTGTTTTAAATTCTTTAAAAAAAATAAATAAATTATTTGCCAGGCAGTTTGTAGATCTCCATTTCTTTATGGTCAGTTACTAGTGTATTAACTTGTAACTTTGGTAGTGTCATGTTTCCCTGACTATTCACGATATTTGTGGCCTTGTACTAGTGTTTGCACATTTGAAGAAGTAGATATCTCTTGTAGTCTTTATGGGCTGGCTGGCTTCATCAGAAAAAGCCCTCCACCAGTTGGTCCATCCAGAAATACTGGATGGGCCAGCTGTGAGATCTGTGTATGGCATTGCCACTAGAATCCTTGAATAGCCTTACTTGGTGCCTGAGTCAGCAGGTGAGCAGACCTGGCACTTAGGCCCACAGGGTTGAGCCTGGTGCTTGGGTCTATGGGGGCATGCCAGAAGCCTGGGTCAACTGAAGCAGGCCTGGTGTTTGAGCCCATGGAGTGAGCCTGGATCCTAGATTTGTAGGAGCAGGACTGGTGCTTGAGTTCATAAGGGCAGGCCTGGGTCCTGAATCTGCTGGGGTGGATCTAGAAGCTGAGGCTGGTGGGGCAGGCCTGGAGGCTGGGACTGAAGGGGCAGTTCTGGACCTTGGGTCCATGGGGTCTAGCCTGGAGCCTAGGGTTACAAGTCTGGCCTGATGCTTGGGCAGGCATGGAGCCTGGAGCTGGGAGGGCAGGACTGGATGGTGGGACTCCAGGAGTGGGCCTAGACCGGAGCAGTACTGGCACGGGTTCACTGGGGCAGGCCTGGTGCTGAGTTCCATGGCAAAGTCAAGTACTCATTTCATTCTCTTTCTTCCACATGGTAGATATCTCCATGCTGTGTTGCCTAGGGTTGGGGAGGGATAATGTAGAAATGGAAACTGTCCTTCCTACCCTGTTTAATGCATCTTGTCTTATTTCTGTGCTCTACCTAGGTGCTGTAATCTTTCATCTTGATTCCTTAGCTTTTGTGAAGATATTTTCATATGTGGATAATTGTTCAAAGTGATGTTTCTGCTAGTGGATTGGCTCTGGAAAGTCTTATTCTACCATCTTGCTGAAATTATTCCAATTTCATTCCTTTCTGGAGGGCAAAGTTGAACAAAACAACTAAGAGCAAGACCAAATGACTGGAAAGCTACTCATCTACAAATGTATAATAGGTTTCTCTGCCTTTTATATTAATTATTCCTGTATTATGATATATGGAATTCCACATTAGCAGTAAAATCTAATATTAAGTAAAATATTCCCTCTTCCTATCCTGCTATATGACAAAGGAAGGATATTAACTAAATCAGTATTTAAAAATAGGTTATTAATAAATTAATCTGTTCTGGAATTGCCCCATATATGCATTGATAGTTCAAGTTTTAGCACCTACATTTCCAAGCAATCCTACTTAATCAGTTTGATGTTTGATATTTATGAAGTTCTCACATATGATGCATGTGTGTGGTTCAAGATCTCCAAACACTTAATATAACATTATGTTCTTATTTTCTGAAGAACTTTTAGATGAAAGAAAATAAGATATACTTCTGTTTAGATTGGAATTCTTCTTATGTGCTGTCAGTGCAGTTTTTGGCTATGTTTTAAGAGAGAGAGGCTTTAACTATATCCACTCAGCAACTTTTGAGCTATGAACTTAGGAAATGTATACCATATAATGCTGTAGTGCCTGTTCCTCAGAGGGATTTCACATAGGAATTACTCAGATAGGGAAGTCTGCAATTTAGAACTAAACTCTGCCTTCACTTATCTATGCATTAATGTTACTTATGTTCATAAAAGGAAAAAGAAAAATGATGTGCCTGGTCTTTCTTGACTCTGAGACTTCCCTTGATTTCAAATAGGAAATACATGTTTGTGTATCTCATTGTTTAGAATCTGTAATATGAGCTATGGACAACACATAAGGTATGGATATTTCTGATGTTTTGCCTTCCCTATGTTTTGAATGATACAAGATCATTTAAGACTTCAAGTCTTTTTTACACAAGGCAGATTGTTTACTAATCCCAGTAACTTATAGGAAGTGCTTAGGCAATCATATTTGGCTGCATATGATGAGATTAATCAAGCTCTCTCTTTTCAACTCTATTAAATCACTTCAGTAGTAGCCACAAAGGGTACCTTAGAGCTAGTGAAAAACTTTGTATCTCCCCTACGTTATAGTGTTCATCAGTGAGTACCAAAACTACTCTTTAAAATTATTTACCCTAAGTATTAAGAAATATGCTTTCTCTGCAAATGCAGCTCTAAGCCAAATCTTCCTGGTACTCTCCCATCCCATCCAACGTTATCTCAATCATCCCACCTGGGTAGAAATTCTTTGTCTTCCACTGCACTACCAAAATTCAAGGTACTATGAGGGGGATCTGGTAAGGCATCTGTCATGGTATAGATTAAAAGACTCAGTGGTAAAGTGATTAAATAGAAGACAGATTTAAAAAATGCAAATATTCATTCACAATTCTGGTGTCCCTGAAGACAAAAAGTCAAAACAATATTAGAGAATTAAAATTTATACTATAATACAAAAAAAAAAAAGTCTTTTCAAAAGTAAAAGAAGAATACACACATTGAAAGGGCTTAGCAGGTACCAGAGCAAATTGACCTAGAATGATAAACTCTGAAACATAAAGTCAAAATCCTTAGGGGCTCTGGCCAAAAAGAGGATATTATATCCCATCAATCTGTCATTCAAATTTTAAGGTTGCAAAAAGAGGGTTTTTTTGTTTTGTGGTTTTTTTTCCAGAATATTATGGGGGAACAAACATTTTGGTTACACATAATGCCTTTGCATCACCCAAGCCAGGGCTACAAGCATGCCCTTCCCCAACACAGTGCACTCTGCATCGATTAGTTGTGAGTTTACCCACCACCACCACCTCCTCCTACCTGACTGGCTCCCAGTGAATATTGCTTCCATGTGAGCACCTTAGTGTCGATCAGTTAGTACCAATTTGATGGCGAGTACATGTGGTGCTTGTTTTTCCATTCTTTTGATACCTCACTTTGAAGGATGGGCTCAAGCTCTATCTAGGATAATATAAGAGGTGCTAGTTGACCATTATTTTTTGTAGTTGAATAGTATTCCATGGTATACATATACCACATTTTATTAATCCACTTATGTATTGATGGGCACTTGGGTTGTTTCCATATCTTTGCAATTGTGAAAAGAGTTTTTAATGAGACCGAACTCAGGGAACACTACAAGCATATGCCGATACTGAGGAATCTACTACAGCAGTGGTCCCCAGAGCTTTTGGCACCAGAGACAAGTTTCATGGAAGACAATTTTCCATGGACTGAGGGGAGAGGGGATGGTTTGGGGATGATTCAAGTGCATTACATTTATTGTGCTGTCAAACCTCTCTGGTAATGATAATCTGTATTTGCAGCCGCTCCCCAGCACTAGCATCACCACCTCAGCTCCACCTCAGATCATCAGGCATTAGACTCTCATAAGGAGCACAACCTAGATCCCTCACATTCGCAGTTTACAGTTGGGTTCAAGCTCCTGTGAGAATCTAATGCTGCTGCTCATCTGACAGGAGGCAGAGCTCGGGTCATGACGCAAGCGATGGGGAGCAGCTATAAATACAGATGAAGCTTCTACTTGCTAACCCACTGCTCACCTCCTGCTGTGCCACTTCCTAACAGGCCACAGACCAATACCAGTCCATGGCCTGGGGCTTGAGGACCACAGTACTACAAGATGAGTTTCATCCAGTCATGAAATACTGGAAAAACTCCCCAAAAAGACTAAATGTGAGCATTTCATATTTTCAATTGTACAGCAAAGAATAAAACAATGTTGGCGTAAAGGTTTGAAAAATAATAAGAAATGTTGCATGTTCTTTCAAAGTAGAAAGAATGCAACTAAAAATTGGGAGAAGAGAATGAAAGGGGAAAGTAAAATAATACCATGGAATGCTGCATAGCTCACAGGTGAGAAAAATTGCAAGTACAGATTTGGGAACCCTTAGAATACAAGTGGTGGTTAAATTTATAAGAGTGTGAGCACCCAGCAGTGGACTGAAGTTAGAAGATTAACAGCCTCGATGTCCTCATGGGAAGAAAGATTGGCTGCTGAAGCAGGGAACTCGCAAAGAGGGGCGAAGGCTTAAAAGCCGCTGCTTTGGAGAAATGAAATGGGGAGTCGACAAGGAATGTGTAACATGGCTCTGGAGCAGCACTGAGAAGGAGGCAGAGCAAGGACATGAGGGGTCCAGGGTCCCAACCGGAAGACCCTAGGAGGTACCATTACGGTGCCTGTCCTGGATGGGGAGGGAAGAGGAGCCAGGCAGGGAGGGGGCTCTGACAGACTCGGAGAACAGGAGTCAAGGAGTGGGAAATCACAAGTGGAGCAGAGCAGAGACGTCTAGCATAAGTAATAGACCAAAACACGTGGGAGGATAAAGGTTGACTGAGAAATTACTTAACAGAAGACCACCATGGTGCTGCAGGGAGACAACGCAAGAATGATTAGAAGAAGGATGCAAGAAACCGTATTTGGGGGGCACTGCTGTGATGTCAACAATGACACTGAATCTCCAGAGCATTTTAGGTGATTTGGCGTGAACAGAAAGTCTTTTAGCCAGGTATCAAAGTCCTCTTTGAAGGTTACAAAAGGAGAGGAAGTCTATAATCATCTATAATATTAATTTCTTGAGAAAAAGCAAAGAATGCTAGTTTAAGAGAATTACAATATTAAGAGTCTGATGTGGCTGGAGATCCAGAAACTTCTCTGGAGCCTGCAGTGGGGATGCCGGGGTTGCTGGAGAGTCTGGGATGTGCCTGCTCTTGTGGTTTTGAATTGATGAAGGGCCAAATTCTGGAAAAGAAGTTTTATACCTGTGTGCTTAGGAATTAGAAGGCCCCTAAATATTTCTTTTTTTTCCCTAACAAACTCTGATTTTAAGCCCTGGACCTTTAGAAACCATTTTACTCATGGAGGGAGTAGTGGGTCTGAGGGGAGGAAGGCTACTTCGTCTCTTTCTCTTGAAAATAAAATAGTAAGAAGTCTCTGGAGAAACAGCTGACACAGTTCCACCTGTGACAACCTCACCTTGGCAGTGTTTTTCAGGTCACAGAGGACTTGAGCTTCCCATCATTCACACAAGTCACACTTGCCTGGAGAAGAATGCAGTTAGGATCCTTTCCTAAAACACCCCATTGGCTTATTCTGAAACATACTTTGTTTCTGTGACCTTTTTCAGCTCCTAGTTTTAAATCTTTTATGGAAGATAAAAGGAAAGGGATTTGGGCAGTATTTTTTTTTTAAGCCGGGTGAGGTGGCTCATACCTGTAATCCTAGCACTCTGGGAGGCTGAGGCTGGAGGATCACTTGAGCTCAGGAATTGGAGACCAGCCTGAGCAAGAGTCAGAGACCCTGTCTCTACTGAAAATAGAAAGATTAGCCAGGCCTGTGACCCCAGGTACTCGGGAGGCTGAGGCAGGAGGACAGGAGAATCGCTTGAGCCCAGGAGTTTGAGTTTGAGCTGTGATGACGCCACATTGTACCCTACCCAGGCAAGAGAGCAGAGCAAGACTCTGTCTAAAAATAAAAATTAAAAAAAAACAAACAAAAAAAACAAAGAAGAAGGATTTGGGCTGCCTTTTTTTTCTTTTCTTTCCTTTTTTTTTTTTTTTTTTTTTTGAGTAAATTTGTTTTAGCTGATTGTTCCTTGCTCTGACATTTTCCTTTTGATCATAAGCAAAGGTCATGAAAAGAGGTAGGGACTTCAAAGACGGTTACGGTGATATTACCTGAGGAGAGTAGAGGCTGAGAAACACACAGGGAAAAAGCAGAAGACCAAGAGATGGGGAGAGAGAGGAACTACAGAAAGAAAGCTTCCAGGAATCCTAAAAAAGCAAAAATGCTGTACCAATAAACACAAAAATGTTAACAGTTCCATCAAAAAGTAAATTTGTCATTTGAATTAATTATAAACATTAACATTTAATTAATGAAAAACCCTAAAGGACAAAAGAGTCAGTGGGGGAAAACAACTTACAGATGAGATTTGCCTAGATTTCCCTATATCCAATTCTAATTTTCCCTTCCAGAAAGGGGCAAACTGTTTATGAGCCTTTGGAAGAATGTCTCCATCCTCTTTCTGCCTTCCCAGCGAGGTGGTGAGAAATTTCTCTAGATCTTCTCAACAGGCCCAGAGAAGAGTTGCTGAGCTTAATTCTAGTCTCAAATCTCAAAAACAAAACAAAACCAAACAAAGAAAACAATGTAGCCAAGAGAAAGGATTTAGAGGTAGAAATACCAGAAACACCATCTCTATTCCAAGATTTTTTTAGGCAAACCCTGAGATTTCTGCACTCAAACGGGGGCTTTTTCCCCCATGTGTAAGTTTGGTTAAAGATCATTCTGGGGGCCCCCATACATAGTGGAGAGCTGATTTTCCTCTGCTTCATTATTAGTGCCTTAGTTTCAAAATGGTCTATTACTGCTAGTTGTCAGGAACCGTGCTACATGCTAGACTTATTATTCAAATATTCAGCAAACCTTATGAGTATTTATTGATCACTTATTAGGGTTATAGCACTAGGCCCATTACTCAACTAGATATTGTAGGAGATACCAAAAAGAGAGGAGAAAAGAGATACACATATGGGAAAATTTTAAAAGGGATAATGAACACGGACCAAGTCAAATGAGAGATACTTACAATAAGTGGAGAGGGATAGAGGGATAGAGATCGATGTGAGCTCAAGTGTTCTGAGAAAACGTCTCTCATGAAAGCAGATGATCAGAGAAGGGTGCATAGATTTTGATGGGTGAAGTGTTATGACCTGATTTTTTTTTTTTTAGAATTACTCAGGCAACATTATTAAGAATGAGTTTGAGGAGAAAAGAAGACCAGAAAACTACTGCTGCACCAGCAATGATAAAAATTAACATGGGGACAGAGGGGATGGAGAGAAATAGATTCATTTAAGTTATGTAGAGTAGGTCTCATTATCACTTAGGGGTTGATTGGAAGAGAAGTTACCAGGCAAGAGTTAAGAATGACGCCCAGGATTTTTATATAAGAAAACTGCTCAGATGGTTTTTTCCATCAACCAAGATGAGGAATGCACACGCAGAGACAGACCGTGGGAGGTGTTCTTTGAAACACGTAAATACTCTAAGGTGTCCCTGCCTGAATTCCACTTCTATTATATTTTCTCTTTCTTGTCTCCTTTATTTCAAGGGCCTTTAATAGTTTAATCTTTTAAATTTATTTAAACATTTTGGTGGTCTGACATATCATCATGTTACCTTTGCTTCAGCACTTTTGGAAAGCTTAGGGAAGTTAATTTGAAAATAAGCATAAATAATCCAACATGAAGAGATCCAAAGTTCATTTAGGGTATCTCCCTTATCTCCCATCCCTTACCTCTTCCAACGTTTATAATTAAAAGGACACAAAAAGATCGAGACAGATTAAGACAGATTGCCATAACCCTAGCAAATGATCAATAAATATTCAAGACTGTTTTCAAAAACTAGTCAGGTCTATAAAAATGCTTTTGAACCTACCAAACTGTCTCATCTTTGCTCATTTCTAAAGAGTGGTGCACTCGAATGTTATAAATGTCACTGTCTGGAGGCCAGTACTGAGACTTTGAATTGTACTTTCTATTTAATTTTTTTTCTATAAAGATTTCCGATTTTCTGAAAATTCAAGCTTTCAGCTGGAAATCTCTTAGGCTCTCTGATTCGGGAATAAGTCTGTGAGGTGTGGACACATTTATACAGCTGGATTAAGCAGATTATTTCTAGCCTTATTTGACCTAGACAAGAAGCTGGCTTTCCCCAAATTACAGGTTCTCCCAGGAAAAGTCTTCACCACCTGTCTATTCTACTTACTATCTGGTATTGATGAAGCAATGGATGTTTTGTACAGGAGCAAAAGGAGAGAAAGGGGAATTTGCACATGTCAACATCATGTTGGCAGCAAAGTACCCCCCTCGGTACCTGTCTAGAGGCCCAGCCGCATAAGGATGTACCTGCCAAGATAGGATCGACAGAGAGAAGCCAGGGCCGGGGTATAATGTCCCAACCGCAGTATTTCGAGTCTGTAATAATAGACACGAGGCCTAGATAAGTCACTCAGAGCCCTGTCTCTCAGAGTGTTTTCCTGTAGCATTCAACTGCGGACAGTTTGTATGTGTTGGTCGGCCCCATCCTCTGCTATGATGAAGTAATTTAGGTCCCAGTCAGGAGTAGTCTCAGAGTTCCGAAGCGTTTTCCGCCAAGCGATGGCTGCGAAGGCCGAGCGTCTGTGGCTGCGGTAGGTTCCCCTGGTGAAGTCTTTCGGAATCCTTGGACCTATGGGTCGTGGCCAGGGGTTTAGGGTTTGAGCGGTTACTCACACATTTCCTGTTCTGGGGCCACGAGGCATGATGCCAATGGGATGATTTTGCAAATCGGGGCCACCCTAAAAACAAGTCGGTAACGGCAGCAGCCACAGTGGCAGCAGCAAGCCAGAGTCGAATTCCATTTAAATAAAATGCCAAAAGGCAGTCAGCGAAAGTGACATTTATGGTGTTACTACAAATGCATTCAGCGGGGGAGCTCGGCAGCAGAAGCAAGGGGGAAAAAACAAGCTGTAGTGAAAACTGCCATCTGTATATTGTGCCCCGTTTTTAATATTCTGTATTCTCATAAAAAGTGTTGTTTCTGTCACTATTCAATCTCACAAACTCACACAGAACACTGTTAAAAGTCAGCAGTGTGTGAAATGGTATTTTAAAATAAATGAAACCCGCTCGCAGAGCTGCGGAGGAATATTGCAATGCTGGGCGCTGACAGACAGGCACTGAAAAGTAACAACCGTTATCATCTTAAAGCAAAGCGGATTAAATAAAAACCCACAGCCAGTGGTGCATTACCAAGTCTGATATTGACACAGCTGCTGCGGTGGTTATTTTTCATTGTCTCATCAAGACAAAGCATCATGGGATATCAATCTTCCCTCTGTCAGGCCATGCCTGGTATAAAGTTTTTCGTTTACATTTTCATTATATCCCTTTTATCTCCTGTGCCAGCATTTCTTTCCTAACTGTGCGGTCGAATGACCTGCGGGGCAGTGCTGAGCTATTGCCTTCCGGCCAGAGAGCTCCCTCCTGGGGCAGAGGGCAGTTTGCCCCTCCCCCTCCTCCCTCCCCCTCCCCTCCCCCGTCACCTTTCAGCCGTCTTCACATGGCGCAAGACGGCCGGTGTTCTCTGGTGTCGGTGCGTGATGGGAGGCTGTAACGTGCGTGTGTTTGTACGTGAGGGGGAGAAAGAAAAAGCAAGAGGGAAAGAGGTAATGACTATGAGAATTAGAAGAGCGTTCGAGGATATTTCTTTCTTTCTTTCCCTTTTCACTGCGAAGAATGGGAATAGTTAGAAAATACACAACTCTCTTGAACGCTACAGCTGCAAACCCTGATTAATGCCGAACTTTTTATACACCACCGTTTTCTTTTCTGGACTGGCTCACTCTTCCTTGAATTGGCCTTCAATTCAGGAGTTGGTTGATCTGTGGAAAATATATTTTCATTTGACTCACACACAAAAAAAATAAAAACAGAAGTTTTCTCTACACTTCTTTCCCCCACTCTTACTTCCCCTGCTTTGAGAGTTTATTAGTACAGCTTCTTTAGTTGTAGAAAATTCAGTGATGACGTATTTCCCAGTATTTCGGTCTCCGTTTTGTAAGTCATTGGCCTTAATGATAGGGGAAATGAGACTATTAAGTTTCATTAGCAAAGGTTAGAAATGCAATTTTACACGATCGAGATGGGCGTAGCAAAGAGAGGGGGTCTCAAAGTCCAGGAGGGGGTTCTGACATTTTGAGCACCTTCCACTTGCCCCAGAAGGTGGTTGGAAATGAAAAAAAGGATGGGCTGAAAGCTTGTGAGATATTCAACAGAAAGCACTGCTCCTCCTGTGTGTCTTCTACATAAGCAAAATGTGAGTCAGGTCGATGGATCTGTGTAAGTTACAGTAATGCTCACTAGCATGACTAGTCAGTCATGGATCTGTGTAAGTTACAGTAATGCTCACTAGCTGCTGAACAAACAGCTTTAACACTTAACATCTCAGAGGCTTGACAGAGTAGGAGTTTACTCCTCACTCATTTCACTGTCAACATGGGTTAGGTGCCCTCCTGCGTCTTCTGAAACATGTGGCCTCCAGGGTCACTGCTGAAAGGAAAGAGAGAGCATCCAAGTATTAAACAGGACATTTTTAGGGCTAGGCATGGAAGAGCTTTTCATCACTTCTGCCAAAATTCTGCTGGCCAGAGTTCAGGCACGGCGCCTCAGCCTAACTGCTTCTAGGAGCTCAGCCTAACTGAATCTTCTAGAAGTCTTCCTATGTGCTCTGCAAAGAAGTGCAGTGAACATAAGAAATTTGTTGTTGCCCCTATTGTTTTGGACCATAGAAGCAGGATAGAAAAGGGTAGAGTAAGGTAGAAGGGCAGTATAAAATAAGTGAGAAGGAACAGAAATATATTGCTACAATAGGGATCAACTTCTACCTTATCCCATTTATCCATCCTGTCAAACTCAGGTACTATGCTTTCCACTTCTACTACCACCACCAGCAACCCCTGCCTAGGGACTAGAACAGCTGGGGCTCCTTGGGATCTTTCTTTAAATGATTTTTCCATGTGATCTGTTTACATACTGGTCTCAGGGTAGCTGGGCTTCTTACATGGCAACCAAAGACTCTCAGAATTTCCCAAGAAAAACCAGGAAGAGTTGTGTAGCCTTTTCTAACAGTGCCTCAGAAATCAGGTGGTATTACTTATGCCACATTCTGTTCACTGACAGTCACAAATACCTCCCTCTCCCCCACCCACCCTCAAGTTCAAGAGGAGGAGTTAAAGATTCCACTTACAGTTTTAAAGCCAAAACACATGTGGAAAAATTTTTAAACTGCTTATCTTGAGGAAGACAAATGTCCACATTGAATCTATGTCCTTGCAAATTCTCATGTGAAAATTAAAAGTCAGCCTATCATGAGAATAGGCCTAAAATGTTAGTTGTTCTAAACCAGAAACAAAAATATGTATAGACATGAGGTACTGCGTTTTTTTCTCTTACCCATCTCATTTTACCTCTTTAATACCATTTTTACACTTGCAACAAGAACAAAAATCTTTCCAGAATTGCTCTACCTGCAGCATTATCTCATACCCAGCCATCCCCTCTGTAAGGTCTCTAAAGGTTCAAAATGGATGGGTTCAGCCAAAAATTACAGTTTGGAAAAATTCTTCTGAAGAACCTCAAAGTGAGACATCTACAGTGACCTGGATGCCTGCCTATGTTATGTCCTTCCTTTTTGAGAAAACTTTGCCAGAGCAGAAAGTTGGTAGGCAGCAGAATACCTGAGGAAACATGCAATGCCATCCGTACAACCTAAGCGCCACTTGCTTGTTGGTCTGCAGATTCAGCCTCGAAATGTAGGACAAAATCCGGTGTATACTAATAAGTGCAATCACCATTGCTGTCTGAAGACTGGTGTGCCACAGATGGCCTGGACACCCTCCTGTCCTATAAGGCTTTCCACCCAACTTTATGCATCTTGACCCCTCTTTAGAGTAAGGCCACTGCCTTGGTGTACTGATGGCACTACAGTTCTGTGGTCATGAATTCCTGTGCATTTTTCTGGAACCTTGAGCCTCTGCTTGTCTCCAAATTCCATACCTCTGCACCACAAATTCTGCCTAACATTTCTTTTCAAATAATCACAGTGCTTATACTCACCCAGAATAGTATATAAAATGCGATTCCTGCTGCTGTGTCACTCCACTAGGTTGGACCTCTTCATGGAGCAGTGCCATGGCCACTTGGACATTGAGATTTGGACCAATGGCCACCCCATGAGGCCAGCCCCCCAGCCAAATATGTCCCCCTAGTCCTCGACCCATATATTACTAGCTTAAGTTCTTCTCCCTCCAGTGAGCCATTGAGTTCTCAATATGCTTAGCAATTAGACTGCACTGGTAATGATAAATAGGTAAATATGAATATCCATTACTTATTCCAACTGCTTGAATTGTAGCTTTTTTTTCCCATATCCAGAGTGTCACCTTGTGGACAACATTTAACTCAAAATTCGCAATTTCATTAATGTGATCCAATTTGAATTTATACCAATTGATGACATCTGTAGGTAATAATTTAGTAACTTCCTTTATTCAGCATAGACAGAAAAACAAGATATTCTCATTAATCAGATGTTCTGATAATTAGAAACTCAGAATTGAAATAATCTAAACCACCTGTTATAAGATATTTAGAACATAAAATATTTTGGCATGAAATTTATTCTGAGCATAATTCATCATATTCTGATGATGTAGAAGTTGCTTTAGAGTCCTATCATGGGGCTGACACTTGGTGAGCGTCAGTTTACATGGAGTTGTTTCTGTGAGCTGGGAGTGTTTGTCAGTAGAACATGCCCAGTTAATGGGGTGCTGGACAGTAGAGGGTTCCTTATGGTACTGCAATACACTGCAAGATGAATATCCTCCAGAAGGTAATAAAAAAAAAAATAATCAGACTGCTACATCCGTCTGTGGTCTCTACAGGTCTCCTCAGGTTTTAAAAATCAAAATGCAACACTTTACCACATACAACCTCTTTCCTAAAACAGCCAATGGCTCACTTCTCACATCTTTCTCCTTGCCTGCCAAAAAAAAAAAAAAAATTTAAATGGCCAAAATCAGATAATCATTAAACTGTTTTCTTTCTCTTCAGAAACCTCATAATATATGTGCTGCTTAACTTCCAGGTTAAATGATTTAGCATCAGTCAGAAACCTACAATATCATCATCAGTCTACAGACATTTCATATTTAGAAAACATTTGCCCATGACAAATGTTCTTTAATTCTTTCTACCAAGCCTTTTGGGATTTGAAGTGAATAGGTAGATCTCACTCTAAGCTAATGACCACCCTCGGTTGCCAGGTAGGTCTGGGTCCCCTATCCGAGCTAGCGGAGCCCTTCATCTCTGTCCCTCTGATTAGGGGCTGTTGGATCACACACTGTACTTGTGTGCTTTTCATATCGTGTCAATCAGATTGGGAGGTCCCTGAAGACTAATTCTAATTTCACAAAGTTGATGATTCCTTTCATTTATTTAGAACTTAAAACTTCCTGAGTTCCTCAAATTGAGTCTGAAAACAACGATGTAAGATAGCTGACGTTTATATTATTATCTTTATAATACAAGTAAGAAAACCAAGACACCAAAAGTAAAATTACTAATACATCCCCAGATCCCCACAAAAGAGGAAGCTTATGTGTTGAATATACTTGCTCAGAGTTAAAAAACTAAATGGTCAACTGACTCCGAGTCTGGAGCCCTCGTGGCCCTCCCAGCCTTTGTATTTTCAGATTAGCAGGTCAGCGTCTTCCCTCTGAGGAGCATGCAACAGAAGCCCTCGCCCTGGATGCTCCCCCTTGTTGTACTAGTCTTTCCCGAGTCTTTGCTGTTAGGTCAGTCTTAGAATTTAATGATCTGTCCTACATGCATTATTTGAGTTGCAGATGCAGTCACCTTTGCATCACCTGCCAGAACTCCATAGAATGTCACGAACATGGGAGAGCCTCAAGAAATACGTGCTGAATGAATGCATTTATAATTACACTCAGGACCGGCATACCTTTTTCACGAGAGGCCCGTTGGCAACTTGGCCACGTCTGGCATATTCTTAGGAGCCCATCCGTCATGAATGTTAGCAGAAGGAAACAGGAATAATATTGTTCATTTATCTATTCAACATCATTTTGTTTTGCATACTGGAAAGATTATGGGCTGGGAGTCATATAGACTTGGATTTAAATCCCAGCTCTGCCATTTACTAGCTCTGTAAACTTAGACAAATCACCTAACCTTCCTGATTCTCAGTTTCCTCATTTATAAAATGAAATAAGAACCTCTTTGCAGAGTAATTTGAAGGATTAAGATAATATAAGTAAAGCTACAGGCTCATACTAGTCACCCAGTCACCTGTAAATATCATGGCCTCATCTTCACCTCTTTTTAATGTCTTTTTTCCCATAAGAGAAGCTCTTCCAGTCTCCATGATTTTCAAAGACTGTTTTATAGATCACTGGGCTTCCTATCTATGTCAGCTCTTTAAATATTGCAGCTTTTCAATGACATAGTCAAAACTCTTTCTTGGCAATCACATGCTTGTATACATTAGGCCATCATATATATAATAAATTTCCTATTTTCCATTATGGAATGTATGTATATAAATACATATATGTATGTATGTGTATATTTATTTACCTCACTTTTTCCATTATAGCTCTCTACAAAGCCTTTATATTCAAGAAATGATAATATGTGTTATTTATATTTATCATCTATGCATCCCAACTGACAGGAAGTGATGGGGCATATGATATCCTAAAACATTTTAATTACTTATATGGATACCTTGCCAGGAGAATTCTCCTAGTTGTTACCTTGTGGCAAAATTCTTAGTTCATGTTCAGGGTGATTAACAAAATTTTCCTTAACTAGTGCTTTCAAAGTCATTATCTACACCTTTGATTGGTAGATAAAGTGTGATGACTCCAAAAGTCAAGGGGATCACTCTGTAGAAAAGAGGACAGGTAGTGCCCACCCTCAAGCATGCTGTGCTACACACAGGGCCACAAGGATCTCTGGATGCTCCTCAAAGAGGGTGCAGATGTCAGAACTCTGATCATACCTTTAAATGCTTCCAGCAAAATAAATAGCATTCATATATGAATTGCATGCCCCGGTTTAGCCACATCAAATTTGTAATCATATACTGAATAACTGGAACCATATCTTGAATTTAGAACAGTTCCTGTAATATCTGCAATTAGACATTGGCCTTCTGAAGTGAGTGGCTTCTTAGGCCATATATGTATATCATGACCCAATGTCTTATTTCTTATTCCTCTTCATTTACAAAATTATTTAAATTAAGTATTAAGCAGCTTATTTACCAACATTCAATTTCACAGTGATTATGTGGAACATTTCTTTAACATGATTAACCACATAGCAAAGTCACTTTTCATAGTAAACTCATTTTTAATGTACTCAGTAAGGTTCCAAAAAGCATTATGGCTTCTTCAGACTATCTCATATAAATGCCTTGCCATGGCCTTTGTTCTAGGGCCTGTTTTAGCATCAGCATCAAATGGAGTTTGAATCTCAAGCCTTTTCAACTGCTGTCCAAATATTATTTTTCAGTTATCAGTTTGTCTATTCACCTTGACTCAGGTGGACTATGTGAAATCTATGTTTAATTCTCAGTAACTTGGGTAGATACCTCACAATTCTGCCCTCTAAGTATTGACCCCAATGAGAATAAATCTCTCTATTCCTACACCATTGTTCTGTGAAAAAGGTCTTGTTATTTCATGCTGCAATTACTTCAACTCAGTCCATAAACTTGGCAATCAAATGAATAGGTACCTAAACCCTCATATATCTCGAAAGGAAGCCACTAAACAAACTATTTATATTCTTTCTTTTGTCTCTGAAACTCTTCCAAGGACCAATTTAGCATTGCTTATACTTGTACAAGACAGAACAGATTTTCTAGATGTCTGTTTGAATAGTGGCCCGTTTTTTAATTCCTCCTTTGGGAGGTCAATACTGGCGTAGCCACCCATGGACACTGGCTTTTAGTAGTCTGGGGCAGAGCAGAGTTTGCTCTATTTAATTACAAGGAAAACTGAGAGCCAGAGGGCTAACCTGACATCTAAAGAAAAAGACTTAAGTCCAAATGACAGAAAAATTGCATACCAACCCTAAACCCAGAGAGGCAGAAGTGGAAATCAAGGATATGTGATCAGCAGAGGAGGAGGAATTACGGAATGGTCACACATCAGCAGATCAGAAAGTCAGAGCTTCTCCTAGATAACTTCTCAGAGCACAAGATAGTCAAAAACAAGCAGTGGGTGGGACAGTGGTCAGGTGTCCAGAGTAAAAACAGAGATTGCTGTCTAGTAAATGTAGCTTGCCATTATCAAGCAAGGTTATCAAGGTTTGTGGATGGGGCAGGCCCGTTTAAAGGCCGGAAGCAGGAGGGTCATTGCCTAGCAGCAAGTAATCTTTGAACAGCAGTGTTGAGACTTTAGCACCCATCTACAAAGACATCATGACATATACACACAGGACTCATCTGTAAGGTCAGTGGGCATACCCTACATCCTAATTCTGGAAACAAATCATGAAGGAAGTTTTTGGTTTTTATTAATACATTCATTTTTTTTCTCTCTCTCTCTCTCACTCTGTCAACAATTTTTCACAAAATTGGTTAGTAAATTAGCAGCCATCTCTAGTGAGGAGGAACAGAATAGTGGGTTGGGTTGAAATTTACGTATCCTAGAGCAAAACTGACAGTCAGCTGATAGGCAGGCTGAGTTTATGCACAACCTGTTTGGCAAGTGGCCCCACCAAATGATTATCTTCAGTTCTCATGGTACTTTTAAAAAAAAATTTTGATCTTTTTTGAAAAAATGATTTTGATCTTTACACCTACAGTGGATGTTGACAGGTCACTGTTTGAGCACCATAGTATTTCTAAGAACTAAGCAGAAGGGAAATCATTCTCCCACATTTCTTATCTGGTTTGATGGTACAGTTTACCTGTAGTATTCTGGTCATGTGACCTGCTGGCAGTGCTCCTGCCAACCCATTTAAGCCAAGTTTAAATATTCCTAAAAGGCTGAATATTCATGGAACCATAGGACCCATAGGTATTAAATCTTTCACCAAGTTCTTTTCTTTCCTCTTATTCTTGACGGAAAAGCTTTATGTTTTATAGAGCAGTGTTTTCTCCATTATACAATTCCAATATTTTTAAAAGAGTTGGTAACACAGAGACCCCATGAGATATTTTCATCATAAGATTTGGTGTTCACAGGAGTGATTCCAGATGCAGATTAATATTTTTAAAGCTTAGAGACTCTTTGAGGAGTTCTTTCTCACACTTGAAGCATTCAAGATGGTGTCCTGGTTTTGAGGAATGTCAAAGGGAAACAGTTTCTGTCAGCAGATTGACACTGTGACTGAATTTGCAGTAGCATCATTCACAGTCTTACACTGTGAACAGTGAAAACTCCATCTGCCCAGGGACCTCGTATAAAATATGTAAGATTTTATATGTTAAAATAGTTGGATGAAAGACCCATGACATCTCTTTAGTTTCCCCTAAAGAGTGTGCTTCTTTTAATAATGCTATCAGTGCAAACATCTCTGAGAGCATACAGTGTGCTAGGCACTGTTCTCCAGTCTTTAACGTATTGATTAATTTAGTCCACTTAATAGTCCTAAAAAATAAGCAGCATGGTTATGCCTATGTTACAAAAGAAAAAATTAAGGCAGAAAGAGGTTAAGTTGCTTGCCCAAGTTCACAAAGCTGGGATTCAAACCCAGGAAGTCCAGCTCTAGAGATGCATTTGATCTTATAATAACATTTAGATTTTTACTCTCAATTTTACTAGTCAGTTGTTCTCCACCAAATCCTTATCTATGCTCCTAAAATAACCAGATGACATTTCCTGTTGGAACAACAAAACCACTTTTGGGTTGAATAGCCACATCTATCCTCAAGCACCAAGAATAATGTGGGGATGTCCTTTGACAGCAAACCTTAATATCGAGTCCAGTGAAGCTCTACAATCATCCTTAATTTTCAGGTAACATCCAAGCATGTAACCATTCAGATTCGCTGTGTCCAAGTTTATAAGATGGCCCCGAACTATTTATGCGAATTTACTTACATTATCCTCTCTTTTCTGTTATTATGGATCTTATTGTTTCTTTCTACCATCTCCCCTGGACTTATCAATTCCCACGTTCCATACATGTCAAACCATTCCTCATAGGTAGTCTGACCTTGGTGTCCCTTTACTTGTTAACTCAAAACCACAGTCATAGAAAATCCATACAGACATAATTAGATTATCAGTTGCCAGGAGATGGGGGAAGGGGGAAATTAGGGATGACTTTAATGGTTACAGGGATTTCTTATGGAGTGACTCTCTGGAATTAGTGATGATGGTTACTGAAGACTGTGAATATGCTGAAAACCACTGAATTGTACACTTTTAAGATGGTTAAAATGGTAAAATCTATGTTACATGAATTTCATCTTAATTTTTTTTAAATTTCAAGGCTAGCCTTTTTCACAGTCTCACCCAGCCCCAACTCAAGAGTCCCAAATAGGAATTCTATAATCACCTAGAAGAGGTTTTTACTAGAATAAGGATTCTTCAGCCTTCCTTTCTACGTGGCTTCACAGGATCAAGGTTTTGTTTTTGCAGTGGTTTTGCCTTATTTTGTTGTGCTTCATTCCACAGATATGGGTCTCAGCAAACTTGAGCCTGAAGGCCCCTTCACTGTCTGCTTCCGAAAGCAAACAGTTCTACTAACAGCACACCTAAGCTTTCGTGGTGGTTTAAAAACATATTCACATATTTTTTAATTCCCTCCTTTTTAAGTGTAGGCTGAACTTGGGGACTTGCATGTAACAAATAGAATATGGCAGAAGTGATGGTGCGTGGCTAGGTTATAAAACGAATGGTATCTCCTTCTTGCTCTCTGTCTTGGATCGCTCACTCTGGGGGAAGCCAGCTACCATGTGGTGAGGACACTTGAGCAGCAAATGGAGAGGCCCACCTGGGGAGGAACTGAGGCCTCCTGCCAGCAGCCGTACGAGTGAACCATTTTGGAAGCAGATCCGGGAGGCGCAGGCTAGCCTTCAGATGACTCAAGTACCCAAATATATCCCGACTGAAACTTTATGAAAGACCCTGGGCCAGAATGACCCAGTGAAGCCATTCCTAGATTCCTGACACAGAAAGTATGAGATAGTAAATGTATGGCATTTTAAACCAGTATGTTTTAGACTGATTTGTTATACAGTAATCGATAACTAATGTAACTGTCCCTTTTTATCTTCTTTCTGTCCACATCTTTTTTCCCATCCTTTACCCCATCACTTTCTTTTCTAAGTTCTAAAATTAGTGCTACATCAATAGCTTTTAATTTTTTACTGATTATTTCATGAAATAAATTAAACATTTCAAACACAGTAAAACTGAATTTTATAGTGAGCACCTACACACCCACCACCTAGATTTTAACATTTTACTGATATTACTTTGTCACATATTTATCCATCGATCCACCCTCATCTCCCTCCATCAATCCATCTTATTTTGAATGCATTTCTCAGTAAATTGCAGATATCAATAGTCTTCGCCCTAAATATTTTACCCTCAACAGTATGCATGACAGTAAATAAGTTTCAGTATTCATTTACAGGTATTTTTCTTTTTGAAGTAAAATTTAAATACAATGACATGCACAAACAAGCGTGTACACCTGTGTGTATGCCAAATTCTATGAAGATACAGACGGTTCATGGGTGTAAATTTATACTCTCTGACACAGCCCACAAGGCAATTTCTGATAATTCTGTGCCTTTCTCGTAGCATCTAACAGCATCTGATTGCATAGTAGGTGCTCAACCAGTACCTCTAAGACTATTTAGTGGATGTCACCTGGACTCTTGAGAGAGAGCAATAAATGATCCTGGCCCACGCGGCTCTGATAAGCTGGAAACAAAGACATTTCGGAGCCTTGAGAAGTGAGAGAAAGGACAGAGAAGCTGCCCTCTATTCTTTGTCTGTACAAAACCCCTTAAGGAACGGTTTGTCCACTGAAATTAGCACGGTGTAGAGATAGTAAAAATGCTTACGAAAGACAATTTGTTTTCCGTGGAATTCACCAGATGGCCCACACTGTTAGGTATTACTTAAACCTTCACTTGGGAAAACCTGTTATCTCCCTCCCTGATAATAACCCCTTGGCCTGAATGTTATGGCCGGCACACATAGCAACTGCAGAGCTTTGCTAGAAGCATTTTAATGGCTTTTGAGAGCATGTGAAACAAAGATAGCTTGCAAGTAAAAAACAAAGAGCAATCTTCCTGTTTGACATAGAGTAGATAAGGAGGACGCAGTTCTGCCTCTGTCATTACAAGGGCTCGGCTCAATCAACTCAAGCTACCTGTGTGCCCGAACCGAGGGCTCACCTCTGCCTTCTGACTCGGCCTCCATTACTGCCACCTTGTCCTGGCGCTGGCTGACAGGAGAGAGCTCAGCAGTCCCCTTGAAACTGTACATACTGAAGCAGGTCTGAATTTACAGTGGAGTGGCTGCATTTTTTTTTTTTTTGGCTTTCCTCTGTCTTCTTTCTCCTGACCCTCTTTCCTCATCTCTCGTCTTTGTCTAGTGCTTTTTTCCAAACACATTTTTTTCTGGCTCTTTCAATTTTTTTCTCCTCTCACAGCCTATCTTGTTCCTCTTGGCTCTCACTCACATCACTTTTATCTCTACCTTCTCACGCTCCTTTTCTCCCTCTCATCCCTCTTTTTCTCCTTATTTTCTTTTTTGCCTTTCACACTCTCAACCTCGTATCAAACACCCACTTTTCCTTTTCCTTTTCCAGCCTCTTCCAAGTGGAGCCAGCATGCTGCCCACATAAAAACCTTTGCGAAATGGTACTGTGCCTTTCTACAAATGCTAGACTCGGTCTTTTGTAGCAAACTGAAGAGACTTGATTTTCAACCGTGAAGGTTGTCCAGAGCTGTCTAATTTGTCAGCCTGGTTCCACCTGCCATATGCACAGCCTGAAACCCCCTGACAGCCTTCATTTTCTAAGCTGAACTTCAGCCTTTGCCCTCTGACCCTTTTGTTCACATTCTGTATTGCAAAGGGACAGAAACACAACCCACCAGTGCCTTATTACAGTTTTAATTTCCCGAGTAGTTCCACTACCTCATTTTCACCTTCAGCATCTCCCTCCCTTTGCAGGAGCGCCCCTTTGCTGTCTGTGGAACATAACCCTGAGAATCACATTTGCATTTTCTCTATGGTGGAGATCAATGCTAAGAGGAGATTTGAGCATTTTGTTTAGTCCTTCTGTCCTTCCCTGATTCTAAATGAACATGCTGATTATCATATAGCTCTTCTTCTTTTCCCATCTAATATAAAACACATAGATTAGCAGAAGCCTCATTTAAGAATTTTTCAAAATTTTCTGAGGTCTTGATATTATTGTTTTTATTCCTGCTGCTACTGCTTCTGTCCAGAAAGTCACCAACATAGTGTTGTGCTCCTAAACCTAGTCTTTCAATTTAGGAAGCAGGGATTGTTGATCAAAAGTATTTGGTTTCTGAATGTAAGTTCATTTTATTTTGAAATTATGGTTAAAATGAATGTACTGTCTAGTTATACATCTTGTCATCATATGTCTGTCCCCTGTTGATTTTGGAAAACTAATTTATCTTGAAATTTTGAAACCAACTAAAACATCAATGAATAAACCTCCATAAAAATTGACAACTGAAATAAACTTCACCAACATGACTGTATAATTGCATTTAAAATATCTCTATAGAACACTAGGTGGTAAATAGCCTCCCACTTGGCACCAAGCTTGGGCCCTTACACATTGTAGACTGGACTGAGGGCTATCATATAAAGGAAATTGTGTCCTTTTTCTTTCAATTTCAAGCGATTAGCAAGGTAGCTGACACTTAACATCTACTCAACAAATTCATGAAATTAATTAATCTGATTCCACTAATGAATCTAATGATTAATTATCATTATCATTTTGCATTTTATAAGTTTGAGAAGGAAAGAGCTTGATAAAATCTGTGGATGTCCACATAGCATACTTGAGGAGACCATGTTGCTTCTTCTCTCTAGATTACAGTTTCTTTGTCTGTAATATAAGAAGAGGAAAATAGATATAATCTCTTAGGTCCCTGACATGTCTAATATTATAAAATTACCACCTTGAATTAGCCTCATGTAAACACAACCTACATATGTAACCAGGGAGGAGCCAAGATTTCAAAGAGAAAAGACACTCATTTGTATTGAGCACTACGATGTATGTACTGTATATAAAGACATGTGTGTAAAGAATTGATGTGTTCGACTTATCTAAATATCCACAGACTAGTGAGGAAAACAAAATTAAACTTCAATTGTCTATGAAAATTAGTCTGATGGTAGCTACCACTCTGATTTTCTTAGGAAGACATATACAGTTTTCTCTCTCTTTCTCCTGTTTTCCTAAAAGACTTTCCAACCAATTACATTCCCTATCCATTTTTAAGAGCATCTTTTTTTTTAAAGATGCTTAAAAATAATTCAGCTCTCAATATAAAACATGGTAACCCAGGATATTAATAGTGTGTACACAGTACCTCTGCTTTGACCATGAATAAATATCCTTGGAGGCTACAAACAGGGATCAAGAAAAAGAGGGTAGATCAACCAGCTCAAACCAAGAAGAACAATTTAAGATCCTTCAATGAACTGAATACCTGCTATGCATCAAGCACTGCATTTGATGCTTTGACAAAGGCAGGAGGGGAACCACATAGTGATGAACAAGATACTGTTTCTGTCCTCAAAGAACTCCAATGGGGAAGAGTCATGGATATAAACTTCTATTATGCAAAGCAGATATACACGCTTTGAGACACACTGACAAGACCCTTATGCCAAATGGAAAAAATTGAAAAACAAAGTGTTTTGTGGGGCTGGTGGCATTTAGTGTACTTTTGAGAAATGAATGAAGAACTAAATGGCAGATAGGTTGGGTATAGGTGAGTTGCAAGTAGATGTCAAGGAAGACATCCCATATTACCCTGGAAAATGATAGATGGTAATTAACCTGCAATGTGAAACTAATGATTTGGGCCTGATTCATAAGGTAAAGAGGATTTGTGAAGGATTTTAAGTAGAAGTCTACATTTTAGGAAGATTACTATCATAGAAGCTTATAGAGTAGATTGAAAAAGGCAGAAACAGAAAACCAGTGGGCTGTTAGAAATTCTGTAAGAAGTCTGGTAGTGTTAATTCTATTTTAATTAACATTTAATTCAAATGTTCCAATTCTATTCCTTCCAAAGCAGGATTGTACTTCCCTACTCCCATGAGGTTGAGCATGGCCACTTGACTTGCTTTGACCAATAAAACAGAGCAGAAGTGGCACGTGTTACTTCAGGACAGAAGCATTTTATTCCAAGTGCAAGACACTGCACACTCTCTGCCTTTGCTTCAGCAGCCAGCAATTCTCTAACTGACAGGGTTCTTCAGTCTACATTTCTGAGTGGAGACTGATGTGAAGGAGAAGCTCTAGCCAATGTGCAATGCAGGTGTAACAACAAGAGAAATAAACCTTTGAAGGTTTAAGCCACTGAGATTTGAAGGTTGTTACCATGTTCCCTGGTCTATTCTCCCTAATAGGTTGCTTCTAATATTATCTTCCTTTGGACAGTTAAGACTTTCTTCTCACTTCTTTCATTACATTTTATCCTTTTCCTTTAAGAAAAACTACTCTGTGACCATGCCTGCACAGCCAGGAAAAGTAAGCAGAGATTTGGTGATAATAATTCCTCTTTGGGCCCATATGACTTTAATGCTTAAAATCATCAAAGTCTTCAAATCATCACCATATCACACTGCCTTTAGGGTGCCCAGGAGCATCACAGACTTTACCACAGGCTAGATAAGTAGAAAGACTAAAAATTGCTTCTAATGTAAATTTCATAGCAGTACATTCTGTCCCTGGCTCTCCCATTTTAAAGCTCCAAGGGCATGACTGTTTTTAGTGTTTTCCACAATCATCAATTCTCTAATTCTCCTATACCACCCAAGGTGTTTAAATAAATGCCTCTGCCTCCTCCTTTGTGGAGTAGAGGATGCTTAGCTTTCTCAACTATCAGAAGTCAGATGAAGCTTTGTACTTGGAAGGAAACTTGAACTTCCACAGCATCATTTGTAAAGCCCTCTTCTAGCCTTTATAGCATTATATTGTAGTTACTTTATGGACTTTGTCCATCTCTCTTCACTATGCTGTAAGTTCCTCTAGAATATGTGCTAAGATTCACTCATCTTGCTGTTCCTAAACTGGCACTAGCTGCTCAATAAATATTTGATGAATTAATAACTAATAAGCAATGAATGACTAAACCCATATTCTGCTAACTAGTGGTATAAACAGCTGGCCCTGTCCAAGTCTCTGCTTCACTGTTGAAACAAGAAGTTTGGATTAGGTGATCCCTGGTGTCTGTCCTTCTACCTCTAAAACTCCTTGGACAAAAAGTCTAATTTAGCTCCTTCCTATTTCAAAGTCCTCTGTATTTTCTCTTTCTCATGCTCTCCTTCCCTTCTATTTCAGAATTACAACATGTCCTTGTTTTCCAAACATTTTCTCTCTACTCTTGTGTAAATATCTTCTCTATAGAGCCTTAAAGGATCCAGTGAGTTCCTTTATCCCTCGCCTCATTATCACCTGCCCACCTCCTAGTCAGCCTCTCATATTGACTGAAGGTTTTCTATTTGGTTCCATCAACTGCTCTAATCCAGATTTTATGATCATCCTGGGTGACTTCAGTTTCCCTGGAAAGAGGTTCATCCATCAACTTTGCCTGAATTCCCTTCCTCTTCAATTCTAGTCATTTTTAACTCCACTGGAATTGTTCATACAAATGGCCACACCCTGGACCTCAAGACCACAGGGAACTGTTCTACTTTGTACACTATTAATTTAAAGAACTCCAGAGTCCACACTTGCATCCGTCACAATCTGTTAATCTTCTAATTCCCCCGCTCCCTGACTTGTCTGATATCTGTTGCTCAAATTTCATCCACAGCGCCATTTTACTGATCCCAATTTTCTCCCAAACGTATTTGCCTCTTCTTGATTTTATTTCTTTATCTGGCCTACAAAACATGATTTACATCATCAACCTCTCTCTTGCTAACATCCTCAACCAACTGACCTCTGTCTTTCCTCTAGTCTCAATCAGCCAGTGCTAAATCTATCCAACCATTTATTTGCTTTTTCTGATGCTAAACCTAGACCTTCAAGTTGTACTGAAAAAAAAAAAAAAACCCATAGTCACTCATATTGGTGCCACAGATTCTTGGCTTCAAACTCAGCTTCCCAACCCTCTCTGTTACCTAGAAATGTTCAGTGTGTCCCTGGATAGCAATCCCTTCCATCCTCTTCAAGAACTATTTCAAACAGTCCTCAAGCTTCCCATCCCAGTATTTCTCCTCTGTGATTTTTACCTCTTAATTCTCTATGGAAATAGAGGTATCTAGGCAAGGACTCTCGATTCCCTTCTCTACCATTGCACATTCCCATCTCTGCATGGCTAAGTGACTCATCTCAGGTCACACAGCTCATGAATGACAGTTAGGCTTATAATCCAGGGCCAATCGACGCCAAAGTCTATATTTTTAAGCATCACACTACACACAACAATGATTAAGAACATGGATTCTTGAGCAACACTGCCTGGTTTAATTCTCTCTTAGCCACTTACCAGCTCTACGACTTTGGCCCGTGCCTCCATTTCCTTGTAATAAAATTGTCACAGTACCTACCTCATAAAGCTGTTGTTAAGATCACATGAATTAATACTTACAATGTTCATAGAACTGCACCTATCACATAATTATACTCTCCAAATTTTAGCTATTACTAGAAGAAAACCAAGTTAGTGTTCTGCTGAATAATGGAGGCCAAAGAAGAAGAATTTTAAGAAATGTAGATGAGAAATGGTGAAGAGTATCACATATTGCACAGAAATTTACAAGGATAGGAAATTTTAAAAATAACATTGGATTTATTGAGTAGGAAGTCAATTATGAAGGGAGAAAAACTTTATGGTCAAATAAACCTGGATCAAAGTCCTGGTCTTTGAGGAATCCTGGGGGAGGTAATTAACTTACATGCTAAGTGTGCAACATGCAGCACGATTTTGTTAATATTGGAACTTCCTCCTCAACTACACCTTCTTTTGTCCTCCACCCCTCCTCCCTCCCATCAAGCTTTATTCCTAATTTATTCAAGCTTCTTTTCTCAATCCTCTCCATCAGAGACTTTTTTCATTCTCCAGCTCCAACTATCAGAGAAATGACTTTACCCACATCTCTAGGAGCTGCCTGCTCAAGACCAGTGATTCTCAGCCCATCAGAGTTACTTGGGCTTTGCCACTTAGAGATTCTGACTCAATTAGCCAGGGGTAAGTCCAGGCTTTTTTTTTTTTTTTTTTTAACTTTTCACATAATTTTTATGTGAAGCTAGGCTACAATTTTTAAATCTTTGCTGAAATTTTCTACCTGGATATTCTGTGATTACTCTCAGATTTAATGTGTCAAAATCCAAACTCACTGTTGTTACCAGTTGTATTAATTAAAACATTGCTTTCAATTACGAGCAATAAGAAACATAACTGAGTGTAACACAAAATGCTGTGTTTGTATTTTTGTTTTCTTTTTCACCAACAAAAAAAATCCAAAGAGAGACAGTGCTGCCTTTAGTTTAGAGGGCAAGGACACCAAAGCTGAGGTCTCTGATTCTTGGACTTTCCTTCACAACCCCAGGATGCTAACTACAGTTCTGACCACCGCTTTCCAGGCAGGAGAAGAAGTAAGGACAGAAACTGGAAGAGGTGGCACCTCTATCAGGAAAACAAAACCTTTACCCAGAAATCACAACAGACTTTCATTGACGTTTCATGGCTAGTACCCTGTCACATGGCCACTCTATCACATCACCACTCTATCACACAGCAAGGCACTCTGGGGAGGTGAGGTTTTTAGATTTCCTTCTGTGATGACAAAGGAAAGAAGAAAAGAGGATGAAATAGATGCTGACTATACTATGTGCCATGAGGCTCGTCTCAGGAGTTTTTTTTGTTGTGTTTTTGTTCGTCGAAAACTATTTCCCTAGTCAACCAGTTTTAAACCTAGTTTCTCCCCCAGCTCTCCCTCACCTCCCATATTGAATACGTTTTCAAGCGAGCTTTTAACCCTAAAATACATTTTATATATTTCCAACTCTTCTGCCATCAGCCTAATTCAGACCCTTGGTATCTTTAAGCTGGATAGGACATGTGCCACTTTGCCTCCAGTCTCTCTGTACTGTCCAAACCACCTTGCACATCACTGATAGTTATCTTACCAAAATAACCAGCACCTATTCATGGACTCCCTCTTGCCAACCAAAGACCAGATTCCTTGGCTTTGTCTTCAAGATCCGTCCCTGTCCAACCCTGCAGATTGGGCTACTCACTGGCCACTTTGTGGGCATTTCCACCTCTGTGCCGCTGCTCACAACCTACTCTCTGCACAGAATGACTGATTTCTTACTTTCTTTCTCCACCTTTTTTAACTGCTTCCCATATGATGGTTACATTAGGATTGAGATAAGGACTTTTTATTAGGCCACAATGCTGAGGTTAAAGCATTCACAGTGATAACTCAACATGTTCCAACGCTCAGCCCACAAAGGGCCAGATTGCTTTAGGTTTTGTTCTCTCACATTGGTATGGCTGGAAGCAGCTTGAGGTTGCCCTGGAAAGACATTAGACACACATGATAGGTGAGCACAGAATAGAGAAATGTTGTCTGATTTACTCTGCTTCTTTAAAATTTTATAGACTCCACTTTCTGCCATTGAAGAGGTAAGCATTGCAGGTCTAGGGCAAATGAAATATTTCAGCTTGCCTCCAGCCAAGGCAAAAAGAGGCTTTCTGGTGGCCAGTATCCCTCACAAGGTGGTTATATTAGAATTGTAGCAAGGGTCTCATTTGTAAGAGCAAATATTCATTTAACTCTCTCTCATTTTTTCTATTCATTTTCTCTCTCTCTCTCTCTTTCTTTCTCTCTCTCTCTCTCTCTCAAGATATGCATGAATAAAAGTGGCAGTGGTGTTGTGGTAAATGTTTAACAACCATATATTAGGGGAAAAAGTATTGATTTGTCATATTGTCCAATTTCTGTGGTGTAAATACTTCAACCATGACCAATTCCAAGCTACCAACATGATATCACTAAATGCAGAGTTGGGAAGAGACCTGCAAAATTGGCTCTTGCAAGCAGGTGTAAGCTAAGACCAGAATACCACTGCATGCCATTCATTCATTCATTCATTCATTCATTCAATGGCTGTTTATTGAGTGCTTACTATTATTCTAGGCTGTGTGCTCAAGATACTATAGGAAACAAGACAGGCATGATCCCTGCCTTCACAATATTAACAATCTAATGGGAAGACAGAAACTAATTCTTCAGAAATCCAGCCTCTTGTCATCTTTTCCACCTTTAATCCAATTTACTTTTAACTTTTGATGTATAAATGATGTATAAATTATTATGTAGAAGTCTTTAATCCTGCATTATAAACTCCTTCAAAACAGGTATATTCCTTGGCCGGGCGCGGTGGCTCACGCCTGTAGTCCTAGCACTCTGGGAGGCTGAGGCGGGCAGATCGCTCAAGGTCAGGAGTTTGAAACCAGCCTGAGCAAGAGCGAGACTCCATCTCTACTAATAATAGAAAGAAATTAATTGGCCAACTAAAAATATATAGAAAAACTTAGCCGGGCATGGTGGCGCATGCCTGTAGTCCCAACTACTCAGGAGGCTGAGGCAGAAGGATCGCTTAAGCCCAGGAGTTTGAGTTTGCTGTGAGCTAGGCTGACACCACGGCACTCTAGCCCGGGCAACACAGTGAGACTTGGTGTCAAAAAAAGAAAAAAAACAGGTATATTCCTTCATTTTGACCCCACCATATCCAGCCAGTATTTTGTACATAGCATGCTTCTGTAGATTTTTATTAAAAGAGTAAATAAATGTATGCATGGCTGATGCACTGACTCTTTTTTGCTGGAGAAGAAGTAGGTGACAGCTGGGACTGGGGTTAAACAGGACAGAAAATCCATTGACAAAAACTTTTCTCTTCCAGTCCCTTCTGTTCCCAGGTGACTGAGTCCATTACCCAAGTCAAGATTTGAGTGGCTTTATCCATACCCTCCTCCTCTACTCAGTTTCAAATAAAAATGAGTTATATAGAACCCACCAGCAGTACTTTATGAGTGCTAGCAATTGCTACCGTGCATCCTTAATAGCAGCGTAATCAAAAGTTATGATGCATTTTTCTGTAATCACAAGAAATGATACCCACTTAGAGCTAAGTAAAGCAAATTCCCCACCAAAAAAAGGCAAAAGCATTTCAATTTTCATTTTGAAATGAGTGAGTCAGAATCAATTTGGTAAAGCAGTTAACAGCAACTCTGCGCCCCTTTCTAGTTCATAACAGGTACAATTTTCTTTTAACAAACAGCCAAGCAGAGATCTCTGATGCTGGATTAACATGGTGTGTTCAAACCTTGCGACTATTGTGTATTTAAATTGGGTAATACAGGCCATCAGAGAAGCACCAACATGAATCTTAAGAAGCAGACCAATTTGCCAGCATCCAGAACATACCCTTAGAAAAAAATAAACATAAATAAATTAGTAAGGAGTTTTTTCATGGGGATTTCAGAACACTACAGTCTAAAAGCACATCCCAAGTGCCTTTGTGTGAGCTATTAGCAGCTGCAGTAAACCCAAGTTACAGAAGGAAGGAAATAAATACCTTTATTTTGTAAAGAGCAGCTGTGCATTGTATTTCCTCACTCTTTCCCCCAAAATGAGGATGTCAGCTAAAAAGAGACAAGTGTTAAATTTTAATTGGGTTTAGAAGAC
The DNA here is from genome assembly GCA_963574885.1 of Lepilemur ruficaudatus. Classification (NCBI taxonomy): domain Eukaryota; kingdom Metazoa; phylum Chordata; class Mammalia; order Primates; family Lepilemuridae; genus Lepilemur; species Lepilemur ruficaudatus. Next base: position 33,393 of record CAUYRT010015714.1, on the reverse strand, counting down.
CAACATTCTCCCCTTTCTCCACCACCACCACACACACACACTTTGCCTTCCCTGGGAACTGTGAAGACAGTTGACAAAATGTATTTGTCTAATGTAATTATGTGTCTTAAGGAACTGATTTTTAATAATTTAAAAAATCATCGTAATCTTAAATTATCACCATGGCACATTTTTCTCTATATCTCCTTTTTCCTCTCTTCCCTCTCTTTCTGTCCCTAATTCTTTAGGAAAACATATTGTAAATGTGCATGTGTGTACATAAATATGCACAAACACTTATTTTTTACCTAGCGTCAAGTTTTCAGAAGAATTGTTGGAGCACTATGAAAAATTCATGTTCTCTGAAGTAATTGGCATTTTTGGGTTTTTTTCTTTGTTTTTCTCGCAATTTATTTATTTATTTAGTCTAAGGTTTAAACAAGAAAACTATATTGTAGCTGTTAAGATAAAGTCCCTAATAGAAAACATTCTGAGGTTATTTCTAAAGGCACTACAGTGATCCAATAGATACACATTCCTGGTACTACTTTTTGTTTAAAGCTACAAGTAATGAGAGCAGACTGGACATAGGCAATTATTAAAACATAAACTGCCAGAAATGAAATCAATTCAGTAATGCAATGCCCTTTCTTACTTTTCAGACATCAAATCAGTGCTTCCCAAATTTCCCACTGACGCAGCTGTTAGAATCAATATTGCAGGGTTCTAAGCATAAGACTCAATACGATGCAGGCAAAAGCTGGGTATTGATCCAGCTGATGTGAAATGAAAGTCAATGGGTGCACCTATAGCCAAAGCACACCTGAAGGGAAAATAACAAAGGTCTGGCTGTGTGTGCGCACAATGCTTCCCTATTTGCACCTCTAGCCCATGGATCCACTCTAGCCTTGGGAGAACAGGTTTCGTTTCATAAAGCCAGAGGAATTGCTGCGCCATTTTTAAAGCATGAACCATACTTTGGTAGCTATAGATCACCAGTCTGAAAATACAGCAAAATTTGCTGAAACAATTTGTCAAGGAGAATAGATAATTTCTTCTTTTATAATGTTTCATGTTTAAAAAACTAACCTGGGCTCACTTTTTATACTAAAGAAAACCTCTGAGGTGAAGCCAAAGTTTAAAAAGAGAGACAGTTCTGTTGGAAAATATATGAACATTATAGTTCCTATATTCAAATATAAATATAAGAAGGTTGAGAAGGGTATACACCAAACTACTAAGTTTTCTCCTATTAATAAGATTATAAGTGACTTTTATCTTATTTATGTTTATGATACACACTTTCTAATTTTTCTGTAATTACCACATATCTACAAAATAAAACTGATAATTTTGATATTTTCATGAAATATTAAGACAAATATAACAACTATCCAGAGACGTTTTTAACAGCAGTGGATGGACCAAGAGGAAGAACCTGAGATGGCCCAAAGGATAGAACCCAGTGGAACCCATTAAAAAAGAATGAAAGTTGAAATCAAGAGACCGAAACTAGAAAAATTACCTGACAGACTAGGCTGCCTGAGATGTGCTGGTCACAGGAGGGGGAGGAGAGAGCCGCAGCCTTGGACATGGTGGAAGAGATTAAATTATTCAAGCTTCAGTATGTTCTCGCCTCACCTCCTCTGGAACAGTTACAGGTTATTGATCAGAACAGCCTTCCCCAAGAGCCTGCGCGAGAGTCTCTGCAGTTGAGTGTGTGTAAGCCGAAACCCAGCCCAGTCTTATCTGCCATGTCTAGTTCCCTGGCTAGGGCTAGAACCTCTCAGAGAAACAGACACTTTTGCTAATCACCGAGTGGCATTGTATGGGGCAGCACGACATACTACTCATTGTGAACCAGTACAATTATAAGACTGGGTATTTTAAAACCCTGCCATGGTTTTCTACCAGCACTCTTAGTACTCAAATGCTGAATGTAGTGATGAGAATATTTTCATGTACGCATCCCAATGCCCCATTTTTTCCTCTTCCAAATCCATATTTGGGCAATTGAGCACAATAGTTAAGTAGTCCCAAGGGACAAATTTTCAAGATTGTTAAAAGCAATTGAAATAAGAGTTTATAATGGGTACAGTTTTGAAATGGCAATTCTGTTATTTGATACTAAGAATGTTCTCTCCTTTACATGAACTAAATAAGAAGTTATCATCTTAAAAGACGGTTTTAAAGAGAGAATAGATATGGCACTGGATGTAGAGAAAGCGATAAGAAACTGGTTTAATATTATACATTTAACCATTTGGCAAATCTTGTTTACATAGATGCCTGCAACAGGTACATCTTGCTTTGCTTTTAGAAAAGGATTTATGGAGATAAACAGATAGTTTAGTCAGTGGCTAAAGGTTTTCTTAAAAGGATTTATAGCCACCTAGCTCCTTCATTGACATCGTATAGGCCTTACCTATGGTTATAGCTGCCCTGGATAGGCCCAAAGGGAAGAAAAACATAGACAAGGTGGGAAAGAGAGAGCTAACATTTATTAATTATCTATAAGTGAAGCACCACACCAAGTCCCTTTCACATATATTCACAGTCAATTTAATTGACGATTGATTATTCTTCAACATGTAATGCCAACATCAGATTCTAGCCAGGCCCAGCATTCAAGGAAATAAGAAAAGAAGTTATTAATAACAAGTTTTCCTGGCCCAATAGCCTTAGGAACCAGAGTATGTGTCACTCAAGAATGACCAGCCTGGGCTGGGCACAGTGGCTCACGCCTGTAATCCTAGCACTCTGGGAGGCCGAGGCGGGTGGATTGTTTGAGTTCAGGAGTTTGAGACCAGCCTGAGCAAGAGCAAGACCCTGTCTCTACCAAAAATAGAAAGAAATTAATTGGCCAACTAAAATATACAGAAAAAATTAGCTGGGAATGGTGGCACATGCCTGTAGTCCCAGCTACTGGGGAAGCTGAGACAGAAGGATTGCTTGAGCCCAGGAGTTTGAGGTTGCTGTGAGCTAGGCTGACGCCATGGCACTCAGAGGCCTAGGCAACACAATGAGACTCTGTCTCAAAAAGATAAAAAACATTTTGCTCCTGAGATTGAAAGATTATAAAGATTTGCAATCTTTATAAATAGGTAGGGTAAGGATAGGGAAAAAAGATAGGATAAGGATTAACTGAGGGGAAAAAACACATAAAAAGAGTAAAAATCCTCATGGGGATGGTAAATGCCAATAAGGCAACTATCTGATTATAAGGCCAGGTAAGACAATTGTAGCACATTTTAAACTAGGTGGGAGTTTAGGGGCTGCATCAATCCTGAGCAATAGCATAGCCTGTTTGAACACTTCAGGGCATCTCATTTGTTATTTTCTTTGCTATCAGTTTTTAAAACTTAATTGTAATTGTTGTGCACGTGCCGTGTGGGCTGATTTTTAGTGGAAGCGTAACTTAAGGGGTCCAACCTTTCATCAACACTGTCATTTTATACTCTCTCCTGGGGATTTTAAAGCTTTAAAACCTTTGAACAATTCATGACAAAAAGGTCTACGGAATAGTGGAAGAAAATTCATTCAAACGTGAATTGTGGATACCTCTAGATGGACGGGTTATAAGTAAATTTAATTTTCTTCTTTATGTATTTTTGCATTTTTCAAGTTTCTCACAAAGTTAATGAATTACTATCACTCAAGTAATCTGGAAGAAATAAAATATTTTATTTTCAACGCTCTTCTTTTGTTCATGACAATCATGATCAATTTTGTGTAAATGTTTCCGGTTAATTTCCAATGCATCTATATTCTTTTATGAATAGATATGTGTTTATTTATTAATAAACACCTCACTATTTTGCACCCTGATTCCTCTCTTTTATTGTCATATCTTGGAAAGCTTTCCCTGTGAGTAAATGTGGCTCTATCTCATTCTTTTTAAATGCTATGCCATATTTCATAATGTGGGTGCATCACAATTTAGTTAACCATTTCCATAATAATTGGTATGCAGTTTTTGTCCACTTTTGAACTATTACAAACCATGATGCAATGGACATCTTCATATATAAATCACTTTGCACAGGTACAGATGTTTTTCTAGCAGATATATTGAATAGAAATGGTAGGTCAAAGGGCACCTGCATCTTAACAGATGTAAATTGTACCGTCTTGAATTTGAGTTTGCAAGAACGGGCCTCTGAGCGCCCGTTTCAGCCTTTGGCAGAAAACCTTAATGCCCCCAATGTGACAGTATGCATAATGGAAACAGTATTCGGAGGAACACAGAATACTGTCTACACCTGCTGAAGGACGGGACAGCTGCTGTGGGTGATTTGCTGTTTCCGCTCAGCACCAAGAGCTCTGCCAAGGTCCCGCCCAGTGGTTACACTCTGAGCTCTGGGGTCTTCTCCAGTGCATTGCTTTAGAAGTACTTCTCGTTTCTTTCTTTCTTTGTTTTTTGACAGATTTTCCCCAGGAGGGTTGTCAGTGTGGAGGGAAAGAAGGATGGGGAGGGAGGAAGGGAGGCATCAGTGGAGAACCGGAGGGTTCTGGTGTCGTATTTACAGCTTTTCTCTTGAACACATGAGAGAGAGAAAGCACTGAAAAGTGATAATCGTCACATTTGATATCCAACACAGTAGACTTACACATTAGAGTCAATGCTTGTTTTGCCTCATTCTTTTCCTCTTCATTTAAGGGAGTGATGGAGTGGTTGACAAATGCCAGCGAGTGTCGGCAACAGTCTACCGTGGCCTGCCTCCCCCGTGAGCGCCGGCACCGCGGCCGGCGCGCGGACAGCCCGGGGTGTCTTCTCTCCGTTGCTCTTTTAGTTCTTTCTGTCCAGAGCGCCCTCGACTCAAATCAAATGGGGGCAGCAGATCTTTCTAGACCTATGTTGAGTTTCCTTTCCGCCTTGAGCCCTCCCCTGTTCCACCTGCGGGGCAGGTGTCCGTCTTTCTGTGGACAGCATGTTGCCTGCCTCTCACACGCTGGCGATCATGGTCTGCCTTAGAGTAAGCTATTAAATTCATATTATTTTAATAGACACAATATCTGCACACAGTACAAGCAACAAGCATAAACAGGTATAGAATGAAAGGTTGGCTGCCCTCCCACTCCCATCCGTGAGCCTCTTTCTCTCTAGATCATCTGTCTGTGTCTAGTGCCCACCTGGTTCTGTACTGTATAAACTGTCTTCACTGTGATTTTTTTCCTTTATTATATATATTTTGGAGATCACATAGAAATGCCTTATTCTCTCTCTCTCTCTTTAAAATAACAATGTTCGGTTATAATTCACATACTGTAAAGTTTACCCTTTTCATGTGTTTAATTCAGTGGTTTTTAAATATATTTACCGAGTGTGCAACCATCACCACTACCTAATTCCGGAACATTTTACCCTTTCAGAAAGAGGCCTCGTACCCACGAGCAAGCATTCCCCATTGGTCCTTCTCCCCAGTGCCTGGTAACCACTGGGGTGCTCTCTGTCTCCATGGATTTGTCTATTCTGGACATTTCATATCAATGGAATCCTACGATATGGGGCCGTTTGTGTCCGGTCTCTTTAAAACATTAGTGTAATGTTTTCGAGGTTTATCTGTGTTGCAGTGTGTATCCGTACTCCGTTTTTTATGGCTGTATTATATTTTATTGTACAGACATAACACATTTTGTTTATCAATTCATCCTGTCACGGGGACTTGAGTTGTTTCCACCTTTTGGCTATCATGAACAATGCTTTTATAAATATTTGTGTGTAACTTTCTGGTAGGACATATGTTTTTATTTCTCTTGGATATTGCTATGGTCTGAACGGTTTCGTTCCCCCCAAAATTCATATGTTGAAACCTAATCACGAATGATGGTATTTGAAGATGGGACTTTGGACAGGTGATTAGGTCATGAGCTTGGAGCCCTCGTGAGTGGAATTTGTTCTCTTAAAAAGGAGGCTTCTGGGAGCTGCCTTCTTCCTTCCGCTGTGTGTGGTTACAGCCCAGAGACAACCATCTGCGACTCGGAAAACAGGCCCTCACCAAACGCTGAATTTGCCAGTGCCTTGATCTTTAACTTCTCAGCCTCCAGACCTGTGAGAAATAAATTTCTGGGTTATTTATAAGCTACCCGGTCTATGACATTTTGTTATAGCAGCTGAATGGACTAAGACAGTGTTCTAAAAGTGTGATTTCTGGATCAAATAGTAACTCTACATTTAGCTTTCTGAGGTTCGGCCCAGCTGTGTTTCAGGGGGCTGCACGTTTTATGTGCCCACCAGGGATTGTTATCGTCCATCTTTTGACTATAGCAATCCTGGTGGGTGTGAAGTGGTGTCTCATTGTGATTTTGATGTGCTTTACCCCAGTGACTAATGAGATGGAGCACCTTTTCATGTGTTCATGGGCCGTTTGCATATCCTCTTTGAAGAAATGTCCATTCAAATCTCAAATCATTTGCTCATGCAAAAAATTAGGCTATTTGTCTTCTTCTTATTCAATTGTAAGAGCTCTTCCTACATTTTTGATATAAGGCCTTTAGCAGACATTTATAGATGTTTGCAAATATTTTCTACCCTTTTGTGGGTTATCTTTTTGTTTTCTTGATAATGTCTTGTGAAGCACAAAAGTTTTTAATTTTGTTGAGGTCAAATTTATCTATTTTTTTCTTTTGTCCCTTGTGCTTTTGGTGTCATGTATAAGAAACCATTGCCTGATCCAAGGTCAGAAAGATTTACTCCTATGTTTTTTTCCTAAGAGTTTTAGAGTCTTAGCCCTTATAAGCATTTAGGCCTTTGATCCATTTAGAGTTAATTTTTTGTATATGGTGTGAGGTAGGGGCCCGTCTGTATTTATTTGCATGTGGATAGCAGTTGTCCCAGCACCGTTTGTTCAAAGGCCTATTCTTTTGTCACTGAATTCTCTGGGCACCCTTGTCAAGAATCGGTTGGCTATGAAGTAGGGGATTATTTCTGGACTCTCAGTCTTACTTCACTTTTCTCTATTTCTATCTGTATGCCAGTGTCATACTGTCTGATTAGTGTAGCTTTACAGAAAGTACTGACATCAGGAACTGCGAGTCCTCCAACTTCGTTCTTTCCCAAGACTGTTTCGGCTTCTGTGGGTCCGTTGCATTTCTGCATTAATTTTAGGGTCAGTGTTTCAATGTCTGCAAAAAAGGCAGCTGGGATTTTGATAGTGAATGTTTTTTTTTTTTAAATTGCTATGTGGTGCTTCATTGTTTGGGTTGTTTTTTTAAATAAATGTATTTCATCAAATAATTTGCCGCTATGACAGATAGACTTCGTTTTTGTTCTGCCACGTATTTTGTGTTAATTCTCTTTTTAAGCCTTGTTGAAATAAAGCTTTTACTATATATAATCTCTGTGGGTGAGTTTTTGTTGTTGTTCTTGTTTTCATTTTTTTCCTCACAATTTTGAAGTTTTATACTTGCGTTCTAGTGGTGACTTTCACTTTCAATTTTTATGAGCAATATTGAAATTAGTGTATTTCCTCTTTCTTTTTCATCCTCTTTTCCATTTTGTTTTTAGAATTTTTTTGGTGTTTACTTTTATAGCCTTATACATACTCATAACTCTTATTACCACTATTTCTTGACTTTCTAGCCTATAAATGATGAAGACATTTGCATATTATGTAGCCCCTGACTGCTCTCCCCCTCCCAGTATTGTGGTTTAGTCACTTTTTACATTGCAAGGGTGCAGACCAGTCACATGTGCTTGTGTAGCCTTTTCCTCTATATTTTCTTTAGTTTTTGTCCAACAGTTAAAAGGATTAAATGTCCAGTGCCTGTTATTTGAATGTAGTTTCTCCATTTATTACTTGATTTGTGAAGTTTCTCTTCTAGTAGTTTCTCTGGGAAGGACTCATGGGAAATATACTTACCTGTAGCGTTCATGCGTGAATGACAGTTTGGCTGAGCTTGAATTCTTGAGTCACGTTTCATTCCTAGAGAATCTCTGTAGGCATTGCTGCATGGCGGCTCTCCTTAGGTTGGAGATTGTTATGGAGAAATCTGAAGTCCCCTGATTTTTATTCTTCTACCTATAGGTAACACGATGCTTTTCATCAGGCTAGCAAAATGATTACTTCTCTGTGAAATCAGGTAATTTTACTCTAATATGTACTGATGTGGATTTTGTATTAATTTCCTCTGCTTCCTGCTAGGAAACACGTGTCCTTCCAATTCAAAGTTTCTTCAATTTTTGGATAATTCTCTTGAATTACATTAAAAAATAGGCCTTTGATCTAGTCCCTTATTTCAGTTCTCTTCTTATGTGACAATTACAATTATGTTGTATGTGCTTTGTCTATTTTTCAGTTAAAATTTAAAAAATTAATTCCTTTAAAAATATTTTTTAAAAAATTTTAAAAATTCTTTTATTTAAATATTTTTTAAAAAATTTTTTTTAATTCTTTGATTGTTTTGATTTCCCCAAATGAATGTGTTTCTCTTGTGTTTACTTCCATTATTATGTTTTCAGGAATTCCTTTTCTCCCTGTACTGCTTCCAATGTGACCTTTTGGTAATGATTTATCTATTTTACTTTTTTGCTGAATTCTGCCAGTAAATACATCATTTTCTTATAGGATTGTCTCTCAGCTTTTCTAGCTCTTTGTTTCTGTGTTGTACTCTTGTTTGATAGTTGTAATTGTTCTAAGTTTTGAAAATTCATGGCAATATGTTCATAATTTTCATCTTCTAAGGACGACATTTTTTCTAATGAGCACTTTTTGTCACTTATCTTCCCAGTTTCTTTACCCACTTTTTTTTTTGTGGCACTTGTGCATAAATCTTCTTGTAAAAAAATTTCTACTCATTTTTAAATATGCTGAGTTTTTCCTGGACCAGCTATTTTTAGGGAATTTCAGTGGGGGAGGATTAGGACTCTGTTTCCGTCTAGCAGGAGTTTTTCCTAGTTCCCCATTTCTCAGGGTTGTGTCCATGTGGATGAATTGCTCTAGGATTCAAACTTCTACCGAGTCAGAGAGCCCGGCAGAAAGGAGGCTGCTTATAATGCAGATTTTTATTCTTCAACAATAAATTATTTCCTGCAAATGTGGTGTATGTGTATGTGTCCAAACTCTGAACTTTTCATGTGTGTTTACTATTTCTTTGTTGTTTTGGGGTGATTTTAAAGAGATAAAAGGAACGAGGCTGTCATTACTCTGCCACTTAAAAATCGGATGTCTGGAATCCTTGCATGTGTCCCTACCTTTTCTCCCTTACTGACTTACATGCCGTAGGGCAGGGAGCGTATTCAGTGCCCTGCCAGCCCTCCGCTTTGCACACGGTACCCGTGCTGACCAATGTCTGTCGTGTAATCGTGTCATACAGAGCACACGCGGAGGTAAGCGAGTAGTCGTTTGTATTGGCTGACTCCTCCAGTGGCATTTGAGGGACTCATCTGTCATGCTTAAATGAGTAAATCCCACTGTCCCTCACCTGCCTTGTGCCTCACCGAGAAACGGCTCCATTGCTCGTCAGCTCTCGCCGTTTGGAGCTAGCGCTGGCGATGAGAACTTTCTGTTTCACGGTATCCTGATGCGCTTTCTTAACCGGCAGGGACTGGGACGCCCTGCTGAAGCTCAGTTTAGCTGCGTCAGGGGAGAGCCCCCATCCCCCAGATACACTCAAGGCCACTCAGAGTAAATTCCAGGTGTCCATGTACTCTGAGTCACTCAGTTGACTGTTTCCATATTCTCTTTAAATTTGTTGAAAATGTGTCCAGCTTGGTGCCATCACAGGGACACAGACAGATGCAAATTTTATTTTGTTTGGTAGATCAGCTCTGGGAACACCGATACAGCCAGAAAGCGCCGCGGTGAAGCCGGCTGCGGGAGCGCGTGTGGACAAGAGGGGCTCTGCGGACCAGGTAGGCGAGAGCGTCCATTCCCGGCTTGGCGTTCAGCTCAGTAGCTGCTGACGTTGCTGGAGACGAGGTCCCTGGCACTCGGTAAGTGTTTGTCGAATTAACAATGGTGCCACAGAGTCCATCGAGTTGACTGGAATGACTTCCATTAGCCAAACTTGCAAGACACTCAGGTGCAAATCAGAAAGCAAATCTTTATTTATGAAAATTCAGAGGCAGAAACATTTTCAACTTGGGCTGCCATGAAATCATGAGAATGATCTTACAGCATCCTAGAGTAGTGCAGCTGAAGAGGGGGCTTTTACATGTTAAGGTAAAGTGTGCATCTTGGAAAACTGAGTCCCACAGTGGGGAAGGGACTGACCCACGATCTCCCAGCTAACGCATTTCGACCTCTTCCCCGATCTGCAAGCCTGCCTGAGCCTAGACAAAACATGGTTAGCACCCGCCTCTCTCTCTTCCTTCCCCCAGGATAAAATCCCTCACTTGCCTTTTGGATATGTAACCTTTTAAGCAGGTTTTTAAAATATTGCATACTTTTGGGGTTAACCCTAATGGTCAATCCTCATATGAAGGAGAACTCCATCTCTAACTCTCCAGCTTGGCCTTCTCTTCAGCCCATGTTCAGCCAGCCCCAAATGCACCATTCCCGAGCATTGCTTCCCTCCTGTATTCAAAATGCCAACTCTGAAATAAACGCAGAGTCTAGGTTGAGAATGGGCTTATGGAACTCATGCACTTGGAGCTCAGCATTCCTATGAAACCTACAGGTCCTCCCGTTGCCGCGGAAACTCACGTGCCTGCGGCCTGGCACGGTCCAGGTCTGCGTCTCTTCACCGGGGCATTTTGTCACTCGGTATTCATGATTTCATCGTTATTCCCGGTGGCCAACCTTTCTATTGCCCTGCATTGTTTTCAGTAACAGCAAAGTGGACGTGTTTATTTAAGCTCAGGAAATGACCTGCAGCTCCTGGTGGTCTGGGTCTCACTCCAAGTCACCCACTGCACTTCTCTTAACCAGGCTCAGCGCCGATGTGAAGCCGGCTTTGCTTCCCTCTCAGAGTGACTTTCTGCAAAGTGCACAAGTCAAATTCAGTGATTCTGAAAAGATGATGAAGCTCCACTTCTGCTGCTTATAGTTGAACTTTTTTTAAAAAGAGAATGTATGTTTTGATGATTAACACAAGGTGTTGTGATTATGAGCTGTAGTGCACAAGATAACTACTCATTTATGATAAAGAGAAAGTAACAATTTTAATAATTAATTAACATGGCTTCTTCCATGTTATGTAAAGTCTACAGAGCAGCAAACACATGACCACCCTGAATAAAAGGAGTAAACATTTAAGCTGCTATTTTATTTGTGTTTTTGGAGATGGTGACCCACTACATCACCCAGGCTGGTCTTGAACTCCTGGCCTCAAGTGATGCTCTTGCTTCAGCCTCCTGAGTAGTTGGGACTACAGGTGCACACCACCATGCCCAGCTTAAATTGCTATTTTAAAATGCAGCAAAACACTCCTACCTGTTCTGGAAACAATGCCAAATGAACTTTAAAAGCTATGAGTATTTCTCATATGAATTTTCTAATTTTAAACCGCCCCTTTTTATCTTATGGATAAGGTAACTCTGTGTTAAGAATTAAAATACCATAACTTAAATAAACCGAAACTTAAAATGAATAAGCAAGCGGGAATTCTGAAAGAAGAAAACAACATTATATCTCCAACTTAAAAAAAAAAAGCATTTGGAGAAAGTAAGAAAGTGAAGAGATTCCCGTAGGGTCACGGGGCCACTGTGTGAGGAAGCCGCGTGGGCGGCAAGTTCGCAGACGTTGGACGAGCTCTTAGCGCCGTCTCAGGTGGTTGGACTCTGCTTCCTGCTCCCGTTTTGCTCTTTGCTGTCCTGAGTCTGTGGCCTGCCGCTCTGTAGGTTTATAGGAATCACTTGACTCCTGGTGCTTAACACTCACACCACAGGCCACAGGCACAGCTGAGTGTGCAAAGAACAGATCATCTTCCAGACGAATGTGGAGGACAAAACCAGGGAGTAGGTTGGGCTTCTTGCCTTCCCTTTTCATTCAGTATCCATCCACCCATCCATCTACCTACCTATCCATCTACCCATCTATGCACCCACTTATCCATCTACCCACCCAACTGTCCATCTACCCATCCATTCATCCACCCATCTATCCACCCACCCGTCCATCCATCCACCCGTCCATCCATCCACCCATCTATCCACCCACCCGTCCATCCATCCACCTGTCTATCCACCTACCCGTCTGTCCATCCACCCATCTATCCATCCACCCACCCGTCTATCCATCCACCCATCTATCCATCCACCCACCCACCTACATATCCATCCACCCACCTATCCATCCAGCCACCTATCCATCCACCCACCCATCCATCCACCCACCCATCTATGCATCCACCCGTCAACCCACTGAAACATTCACCCTCCATCCACAGACGTCACAGGTGCCAGTCACTCTCCAGGCCCTGTGCTGGTTACGGGAGGATGCCTCGGTGACCGGGACAGACGTGGTGTTGCCTTCAAGGAACTTCCAACCAGCAAGGGACACAGACATCAGTCAAGTGCTGAAACAAATGCCTGTAAATCACTAAATGAGATTAGTGCCTTGAAGAAAAGAACTCACCATTTGGGGGCAGGGAGGTCTCCCTGAAAGTGTAAATTCGGTCTGAGATGTAAGGAGTGAGCTGTGTTAACCAGGTGCGGTGATGGTGAGGCACATTCAGGCAGGGGGAAGACGTGGGACGAGCAGGGAGCAAGGTCAGTCAAGGCCTTGAGCGGACAGCGTGCCTGGAGCCCAGGCGGGCGGGGAGACGGGCGACCTCACGCTGGGGAGCGGAAGGTGCGGGGGGCCACCCCAGCAGCCGTGCGGGCTCCAGTGGGGAACCCGGGCCTTGCTCTAAAAGCGCTGGGAAGACATTAGAGGGCTTGAGAGACCAGGTTCATGGTTTTAATGGGTCCTTTTGTCTTCCACGTGGGGAGGGTGCTGGAACTGGACAGGAGGGGAGGGGGGACGAGGGGCGGGCCGTCGCAGGCCTCTCAGCAAGGAATGATGGGGGCTGAGCTACGGAGTAGCCACGGGCTGGAGAGTGTGGAGAGAATTAACATCTATTTAGGAGCAAAAATAAGCGGAACTTGGTGACGAGCCCCAGGTTAGCAAGGGGGCTCTGGGGTCATCGAGGGGATGAGTCAGCAGCATCTCCCCGGTTTCTGGCTTGACGTCTGTGGACTGCGGGTCCGCCACTTGGTGACAGAGCGCCTCCGGGAAATCGCCCAGCTTCTCGGTTCCTTCCCTGCGTTTCTGTGTGTGTGACGTAGAGCTGATAAAGTGTGGACCCTTAGGGCTCTTGCACAAAGTAAGAGGTTTGCAGAAGTCACTGTGCCATGTGCAGCACAGTGCTTGGGACACGGTAAACAGAGCGCGTGTTTGCCATCACTGTTGTTATTATTTCTGACACTTACTGCGGGGGCGGAGGGGATATGGGCAGAGAGCCGAGCCTGAAGGGCTGGTAGCGTGTTCGGTCTTATACACGCTGAACAGGCGTCCTCCCCGGGAGAGTCGCGTGGGGGCGTGAAGTGCACCGTTAGGCGGCCCCTGGCAGCTCTGAGGCGGGCGCTGGTGTTTGGGCGGTGCTGAGGCCGTGAGCACCGAGACGGCCCAGAGGAGAGATACAGGGTCGTTAAGCAAAAGCCCAGAACAGAATCCTTGAGGGAGAAGAAAGCGGGTAAGTGGAGGAAAGGCACCGCCAGAGGACTAGGATGAGGACACCTGCTGACGGCAACGTGGCACCAGGGAAGCCAGGCCGGGGCTCGCGTTTCAGATGAGGGAGTGTCACCGCACCCAAGGCTCCATGACATCCATGGATTCTACTGACACCGATGTTAGAACGAGGGGCTCAGAAACAGATCCAGGAAATTTGAGAGTAAAAGGAAGACGAGGAAAGAGAGACGATTTTTACGGTGGAGAGGAGGGTAGCTCCTTCTCGTAATGGAAGAACACAGGGCCCCTGGCCGGGTTCCTCCCAGTTATTTTTAAATTAACGGTGTGTTCTTACGTCTTGTGAGTGACGTTGTCTTAGAGCTAAAGAATTCTGATGAGTGGTCCTCTTTTTGTGGTCTAGGAGTGCAAGAGATTTGTAGTGAGAGCGACCACAGAGAAGTCACTGGTTCTGGACCGCTCGGGTTTGTCGGGACCCCGCCACTTCCTGGAAGCGTAGGACTCCGCAGAGACCCTCGCAGGTCCCGTTCTTCTGCCCTGAGCCATCCGCACTCTGGGCCATCGCTCGCGGAGGTCACGGGGCCCCACGAGATGAAGAGCCACACGTTTCTTACAGAGACTTGGCACAGACACTGCTGCTTAGATAGCATTTGCCTGGCTGTTGTGTTCTAGAACTATGGAGTCCCGGGGTTGAGATTCTGTTGACGCCGCGTGCTTTGTGCGTAAACCCTGACGATAACTGGGGCCCATGTGGCCCCAACTTTGTACAGTATCAGTGGAAAGAATTACAAGTTCCTCAGAGTAGTTAAAAACTCTGCCAGCTTTTACTTAGTCTCTTGGAAAATCTCCACGGGGTGGTTTGGAGGATGGAGGGGGCAGATTCTAAACGCACAGCGACACTTATGAATTCTTGCTTCTAAGTTTCCTGCTCTGAGTACCCTCCACACGGACTGCAGCTGTCCCCATAAAACAGTGCTCAACCCCGGAGTCTCCCCGACATCCTGTCTCTTCTGTTGCTCTCACCCTGTTTGTTTCCCTGAACAGTGCCCCGTCCCGCCAGACACGCTCTCTGCTGGTGACCCCCCAGCTGCCCAAATCCCCCTGAGCCAGGAGGTGTCGGTTATTTCCCTTTTGAACTGCTTTTCCCGCAATAATCCACGCTTTTCACTCCGCTCCCCGGATTCGGATGAATGAAATATTTATCTCCGGTCACCTCTGCGAGAATGTACTGAGTAGGTGCCCGTGTGCAGGGATCTGCGACCTCTTGCCTCCAAGGCCGGGATGCAAACGCTGCCCCGGCAGCTGGGGAACCCGTACGGCAGCATCTCAGCCACAGGGAGGAGTGTCTGGGGTGGAGGAGGAAGAGACTTTGTTCACGCACTGCTGCCGTCTGTTTGTGGGCCAGGGCAGGCTGGTAGCAGAAGTTGGGTGTAGGCCCCTCCCTAGGTTTTGATCGATTATTTACAAGGTTGCTGTGGCGGTGGCAGAGAAAGAGGCAGGGAGCCTCACGACTGGGCCTCCTGGCGGCCGCCGCTTGGAATCCTGCAGGAAACGCCGTGACCTCTGCCCCGCCGCACAGGTGGCCCGTGTTGCCGTGCCCCCGACGGGGCCCTGCCACCATTTGTGGACGTGTCTCCAAATGAAGACGGGCACTGCAGGTGGGCTCTACCTGTCGTCCAGGTAACCCGGCCCATGGGACAGCCCTGAGGCTCTTCTCCTCTTTCTGGCTGAGCCCAGTGTCTCTGGAGGCGCCTCTGGACAGAGGCCGTCCCTGAAAGCACATTTTTCTCTCTCCCGGACTAGCCAAGGGTCTAATTTCCGATGGAGCCCTTTGCTCCAGTGAAGGGTCAGTATTATTTGACCAAACTTATTATGTAGCAAGCACCATCCTAAGCTCTTTAACTTATTTAATTCATATCAACAAGCCAACAGGGCAGGTGCTATTATTACCCACATGTTATTGGCAGAAAAACCGGGGCACAGAGAGGTTGAGTAGTGAGCCCAAGATCACACAGCCGGTAAATGACGGAGCTGGCGTGTGAACTCTCCCTTGTGTGTGTGCCATTGACCACGCTCTCCGTGGCTCTCCCAGGGTCCTCCTCACCCTTGTGTGGGGCAGAAGTGGCCACGTCGGAAGAGACTTAGGAAGTGGGCACATCAGGGCGTCTCATGGGAATGCAGGCCGGAGTAGGTGCCGCCACCCATGCGCAACACCTTGCGTGGTCCTCGCCTCACTGCCAGCGCTCAGCGGCAGTGGTGGAGGTTTTCAAAAACTGAGGCCCCCAGGAGTTGATTGACTTGTTCGAGGTCACAGGGGGAGTTGGCGATCCAGTGGGATAAAAAGCCGGCTCCTCGGATTGGTCTAGGGGACACCAAAGCCATTGCCTGTCCTTGCAGGATGCTTAAATAAAGCCATTCAGCAAAAATGCCGCAAAATCTCTGCACCATGCTTCTCAGGTTGTGGGAACAAATTGCAGCCGGCCGCGCGGTGGCCGTAATTGCTGCGGCCACCAGCTGTAAACACGTGCTTTGGTTTTGCCGGGGCAAACAGACAGCCGTGAGCAGGCGCCCTTGGATTCTTTTTAACATGTAAAGAATTCTCTGAGACCTCACGCCGCCCGAATGTCAGAAGAGTTAATGGCAGATGTGGTTGTGGAAACGTTCCGTATTTTTAGACAACCTTTAATTAAAACACTTTGTATGTCTCGGGGACCAAATCATATGCTGCCACTTGAAGGCTGTCAGAAGGGAGAAAGTATACAAAGCTTCTAAAAGTGGCTTTGCTTATTTTTATCTGAGACGGAGGGAGGGCGCCGTTGCGGGGACAGAGCTACCTCCTGCTTCAGAATCACACGAATTTAATACACAGGTCAAACATGCACCCTGCTCAGCACGCCCTGGTTCACTGCTGCCGTCAGCGCAGGCTGGGGGGTCAGTCGGAGGACAGCGCGCTCCGCCTGGGCCCCTCAAAGGCTCGTGACCTGTAAGACCTTAGTGATCCGTCAATGCAATCGCCTCTGGGATTTGAGCACCCAAACGTAAGGTGGTTTGCAGGACGCATGGCACGCGAGGCCGTAGATTGCTGGAGGTGGGAGCAACCATAAACATGTCTGAGGCCTGGGGCAGTCTGACCTGGCTGTTTGGAAGCAGCTGTGCTAGAAGGTAAAAGCAGTGTTTTTACGGCCAAGTTGTGCGCACAGCAAAATTCCCTGCCACCAGACCCTTCCTGATCCCCGACTCCCCTTGTGGTGGTTATAAAATATGCACAAATTCCTGATACTCTCCCCTTCAAGGGGTGGAGTCTGATTCCCGTCCCCGTGGGTGTGGCTGGACTTCGTGACTCGTTATTCTCAGGGACAGAATGAAGAGCAGGTGGGGAGTGCGGCTCCCCAGACGGGGTCCTGAGCGGCATTAGAACGCCGTCTTGCTTTGTCTTCGGAATCACTCTGGGAGAAGTCGGCTCGCGCCCTAAGGACACCCGAGGAGCCCTACCGAGAGGCCCGTGTGACAGGACACCGAGGCCTGTGGCCAACAGCCGCGAGGAACCGGGGCCTCCTGCTGCGGATGCTCCAGCGAGTTCCAAAACCGCATCCAGCCTTCAGGTGACCAGGTCCCCGCGGCATCTCGGCGGCAGCCTGGCGAGGGACCCTGAGCCGGAGACCCCTGGCTACGCCACTTCTAACTCCTGAGTGTTCTGAGAGGCCACGGATGCTTGTTGCTCTGAGTCATTAAGTTTTGGAGTCACTTTTTATTCAGCAAAGGACAGCCAGCCTGCACCCGAAACCCAGCCCATCCCTGGCTGTTCCTGGTCCCCTGCACGACTCCGTGTCTGTCCCCCTTCCGGGAACCTCCCCAAGTGCCTGGGACCCCCCACATCAGGAGCAAGGCTGATGCTGGGTGGCTGCGGGGCGAAGGGGGCTTCATTTTGGTGACAATCTTTTTAAGCTGCGCGTTTGGAATTTATTTTTAGGGATTTTCACCACACACCCCTGGTGGCATCTGTGCCTCCTGCTTTGTCTCTCGGTGCTGTTGGCAGGACGGGCAGGCTGAGCAGGGTGAGCACTGCGCCCGGCACGTCTCAGGAGCTCGAGGAGTCTCACCCCTTCCCTTTCTCCACCGGCCTTGCCGGTGACTTCGCCACTCAGCTTGGCCAGTTTTTCAGGGGCCGTGACGCTCGTGGGCAGAGTGTCCCTGTTTCGACAACAGCACCTGACCATTCTGCACCTGAACCACATATGAGTGGCTTCTCGTGGGTCCCCAGAAACACCCTGCCGGTGCTAATCCAGAGTCCTGCAACGTTCGGGTTTCTCTTTCCCAGCGTCCAGGATGTTCCCAGGGACAGGTGCACTGGGGAGCCACCGCTGTGCCTATTTCCCATGCCCGTTTCCATCCCCCGGAGATGCATGCGTGGCATGCAGGTCAAATGCCAGGAGCCCTGGAGGCTCTTCTACGGCATGGACGTGAGTTTCTGGGGGAATGTTTGGTACCAAGAAAAAATGCAATTACCCTTGGGAATGAGGAGAAGCTGTTTATTCAAAATGAGCACATAAAGAAAGTCAAGACTTTTTTTATAAGATATGAATGATACTAAAAGCAAGTGGCAAAGGATCTCAGACTGTTTTATTAATAATTCTTTGCAAAATGATTTAAATCAGCAAAATTAGTGGCAGCTGAACTGAACCAAGTGATGGAGTTTGACGTAAACTCAGTTTACAGCCGGTTTCCTTCTGGTTCAGGATAACGTGCGGTTATCTTTGATGCTGGTTTAGAGCCATCATTCCTGGCATTTAATAGAAGTAGATAGATTTTTTAAAAAAAGGAACAGGTTGAACTGCAGTGAGGGAGAGAAGTCAGAAGCATGAATTTGGAATATAGTAGTAAAGAAATAACTTAAAAAATATAGTAAAAGGATCTAAAAGGTTTTTTTTTTTTTAACTTATGAATTTAGTTCATTGAATTTGGCTTCAGAAATTGATGTCTCTATTTCAACTTTCAATGTAGTTCTCAAGGTAGAGCAGAGTTCGATTCATTTGCAAATTGGGGGCGTTATAGAGAATGGCACGGTCCTCCTGCTTCCACCAGGGACACAGAGAAAGCCACACGGAGAGGGTGCTGGGCTCCTTCCAGCCGGAAGGGAACTGAGTTCACTACACTCACCCAGGGGCCTCCCAGTGCCTGGTGGGGCAGCTCAGGGGAAGGGTGGGCCCTTGCAAACCATGAGCACGCGGGCGGCTCCTGGGTATATGGTGTGTGTTGGAGGAGGGAGCATCCCCCAGGGACAATGACTAAATTTCACACTGATTTGGGATAGTGTTTTGGGCCCATTCTCCTCATGCCAAACTGGAAATGAGGGTTCCCCAGTTATATAAAAGTGCAGCTGCCCGGCCCTGCCCCTGGAGGTTGTGGTAGGGTAGACTGGGGTGGGACCCCGAATTCAGTGCTTGCAAAGCTCCGTGAAGAATTCCGATGTTCCGATGGGGCCTGAAACCACCCCTGCGGAGGGCAGCGGGAATTCTCAGTGGGAGAGCCAGCTGGCGGCACAGGAAGGGCCTCCGACTGATACCGTGTGGTCTCAGAGTCAGCACCCGGTAGCCGTGGAACCTTCCAGCATGCGGAGACAGCAGACAGGGTACGATCAGTGATTTCGTTAGGAACTCGCGTTTTAGGGTCAGGCGTAGAGCTGGGGGTTGCTTTTCCCCCATGTCAGTGCGTCCCTAGAGAGAACGCAGGCGCTCCAGGCGGTGACATGAACGTAAGAAAAGTTGAATCTGCCTCCTGCCTTGCCTTGCCTGGCGGGAAGATCGGAAGGGTCCCCCGGTGGTGTCTACACAGCCCCTGTCCCCGCTAGGAAACTGGCTCTTTCTCACGCAGCCAGGGAGGAGGTGACACCTGTCTCACTGGGTGTTGGTGGGTGCTAGAGAAGAGGCGTGGCTCGCTGTGGCCTCAGGTTGTCCCGGGGAGGGAACCACAGGCCCGGTGGGCAGGGCAGTCCTGACTCTCGAGGAGAGGGCCCAGGTATCATGCCCTTGGTCAGCACCTGTTCTCGATACATCTGTAACCGAGAGCCAGCTTCATGCTCATGTTTCAAGCAAAGCACTAAGGGCTGCATTTGAGGGAATGCGTCATAACTAGCCAGCTTTATGTTTAAGGCCTGTCGACGTCAACTGCTAAAATGGCAGAATCTTGGCTTATTTGAGCTCTGACAAGCTCAAAATGGCTCGTTACAGGTGACGTTTGCTTGGAGGACACGAGGGCCCAGGGAGGGGATCCTTTTGGGGTTGTCCCTGCAAGACATCAGGCAATGTTTTGTATGTGGGAGCTAAAAATGCCAATCTGGGGAAGGAGAGCGCAGAGTGAGGGTTACTGCCGACGGGGGGGGTGGGAGAGGCTGGTTAGTGGCACAAAATCGCAGTGGCCGCGAGGAACAGGGTCCAACGTTCCACAGCAGGGTGGGGTGACTGCGGTTAACAGTGACTTAGTGTACAGGTCAACGCAGCTCGAGAGAGGACTCCGACTGTCCCTGACGCAGACGGCAGTAAGGGTTTGAGGTGACGCACGTCTCAGTCGTCCTGATTCCGTCTTTCCACATTTACACCCACCCAGATATCACAGGCGCCCTGCAGAAAAGACATCAGGCGACCCTGGTGAACAGCAGAGCAAATGCAAACACACGGAGCTCGGCACGGTGGGGGAGCGCGGGCCAGAAAGGGGGGATCGATCGCTTGGCTGGAGTCGTTGAGAGAGCGTATCGCGGGGGGCAGCGCAGACGGGAGAACAGGAAAAACGAGGTTTCAAAGGGTTTTGAGAATTAGGCTAAGGAGCCCGAGTGTGATCTTAGGGGCATTAAACCACTAAAGGATCTGGACGGGAAATGACGTTGCCTTTGAAACCGTCACCGGGCGGAGGGGCTGGAGGCGAAGGTGGGAGCGAGTGCAGCCCCCGCGTGAACCCACCGTGTGGCGACGGCAGGTGTGGGGGCGGGTGAGCAGACAGGACAGCTCAGTGGCTGTAGGGAAGGGAACCAAGAAAGACTCTCAAGCTACTGGCCAAGGGTGTGTGTCATTAGGAGGACAGGGCACAGGCGTGGAAGCCGACTTGGGGGCCGGGGAGGGTTCAGCTTTGGAGACTCTGAGTCTGGGACCCTGGAGAGGTGGGTGGGGAGGCTTGGCAGGCCATGGGAGGGCCAGGGCCACGAGAGGAGAGGCCTGGGAACGAGGACGCAGGAACCACTTACGTGAAACGGGCGGGTGGAGCCGCGTGGCTTGTTGGCACCACAGAGACGCTGGAGTGACCGAGGAGCGCCAACAGCGTGCTAGGCACCTGGCCAGGCTCGGCGCTCATCTCAGTCTTCAAAACAGCTTCACGAGGCAGACCCCACAGTCCTCACTGTGTAGACAGGCAGAGCGCGGGCGGGGCAGCCCAGCTCAGACTCACGTCCAGGTCCGCACGGACCCTGCAATCCTCCTCCTCCACCCCCAGCATTCTTCAAACTGAAAATAGTTTTAAAACCAAAAAAAAAGGAAGAAAGAAACCTGCAGAATAAAGGACAGGCTTTTGGATTGAGTATATTCAGATACGTTGCTCTTATATTTTTATTTTGGAAAGTCATCGTGAGCACATAGGCCGAGGGGACCCTCAACTGGGAAAGGACCGATGTATCAGGTTATTGCGTATGGAATGACTGATTCCCTCGAGTACCAAGTTGGACAGTTGATGTCTTTCACATTTCACTTTGACACTTCCTGTGTTTTTTTTTTTTTATTGTGAAGGTACAGCCTCATTCTTTCAAATGCATGTTTTTGGCTTGTGATTATCTTTTGATTTTTTTTGAAAGCAATTTTTTTGTGAAACTGTGGATAAGTTAAAAATTCATGTTACTTTTGAATATGAGCTCCATCATGGAACCGATGTAGCACAGACAGCTCAAAATATCAACAGAGTGTTTGGGAAGGATGCGGCTGATGAACCACAGTATGTAGATGGTTCGAGAAGTGCCAGTCTCATGATTTAATCTTGAAAATGAGCCTCTTGGGTGACCTGAGACCAAGGTGGATACTGATGAGCTGAAAGCTGTAGTGGAAGCGAATCCATCTCAACCTGCGAGAGAATCAGCAGCAAGGTCTGACGTCACCATTCCGACAATATTGGACCACTTGGGACAAGTGGGCAAGGTAAAGAAGCCGGAGAG
Organism: Lepilemur ruficaudatus; assembly: GCA_963574885.1. Taxonomy (NCBI): domain Eukaryota; kingdom Metazoa; phylum Chordata; class Mammalia; order Primates; family Lepilemuridae; genus Lepilemur; species Lepilemur ruficaudatus. Next base: position 11,616 of record CAUYRT010015714.1, on the reverse strand, counting down.
ATGGGTTCCGCGTGAATTAAAGGAGCATCAGAAGAGAAATCATCTCGAAGGTTGCCTTTCTTTGCTGTCGAGACATAAAGGTGAACCATTTCTACACCGTATTGTTATGTGCGATGAAAATAGATTCTTTTTGACAACCCCAAGTGTTCTGCACAGTGGTTGGAGAAAGATGGACAATGGGAGGCACAGGCCTCGGCCCCGACTGGCAGCGACAGCGATGACGGCATTCTGAAGCCTGCGGACCACCTGGAGACTTGTGCACGGCCTGGGCCAAAGTCCCCGGCCAATGCCGCCACTCCCGCAGCTGCTCCGTGAGCCCCCTGGCTTCCTTGGTCCACGCGTCTGCTGTGTCAGGAGCAGCTCGGCAGCCACCTCATGTGTCCCACGTAAGAACTTTCTTGAGCTTTCGCTGCAAGCTGATCTCTGAGGCCCCTTCGAAGTCTGAAATGCCTGAGTATGTCCGATAGCTGTCCTGTCATCTCACTCACAGCCCGCCTTCTAACAAAGGGGCCCGCCTGGTCCTGTACTGTGGAGGTGAGGCAGGGGTTTGCAAACTCCCCCAGGCCACGGATGCAGGTCCTGCCTGCTCGGTGGCAGAACTCACTGCCTGAGAATTGTTTTGACTGTGACGTTACGAAAACATTGGTGCTTTTTAATGTTTTCACAATCCTGGACTCTAAGCAATAAAATTCCCTCCAAGAATGTCATGATACCTCCTGCCAAAAAAAAAAAAAAAAAAGCCCAAATAGTAAAAAAAAAAAAAAAGGAAAAAGAAAAGAAAAAACAGGCTTAAAGAGTGGAAGGAAGTGATTTAATCAGATGTCAGAGGAGTGGAGACTTTTTATTATATATGATTTTAATATCCAAAACAATATGCCATTAGAAGGTGGATTTCAAAAGCGTCAAGCCAAAAGCATAAAGCGTTTCCCAGTCGCTCCCTTCCTTGTGTCAATATCATGTGCTTTGGGTTAAACTGGCTTTTGTCCTGAAGACGCCGTGTGTTTCTTCCACCCGCCGTTTCATTTTGTGCCTCCACCGTCCCTGTCCCGGCTGTGCAGGTGCTTCCAGAGTGAGCTTCCGTGGCTCAGTATGAGCCGAAAATAAAGAGGGATGGACGGTGTAGACGCCCCAGGCGGTGAGAACCGGGGCTGATTCCGTGTGGGGCTGACGTGAGATCACCCTCTCCAGAAACGGCTTCTCCCCTTTCCGAGTTTCTCCCCCCTTTGCTGCCCTGCACAGAGCTGAACGGCAGGCGGGGTTGCAGGCGGAGAGTCCAGCACACTCCAGGCTCTCTCTCACCCCGGGGACACAGTGGGTCCTCATCACGGCACAGTGCAGGGTGAAAGGCACTATCGGATCCTAACTTTGGGGTGCTCTGGGGCTTTCACGCCTACCCCTTGGTCCTCGGCCCAGGAGGCCATCGGCAGAGCGGGTCAGTTTCCCTGCGAGGGCAAACGGCAAGGTCTGTCCCCTCCCTACATCCCGGTCTTCTCTGTTTGGCCTTGTTAATTACGGACGAGTTCCTGAAGCTACGCATGGGAGTGGGGTGTGGCTGTAGGTACAAATGAAGAAGGATGTCGGACATAAGACTGGATGTTATGGGTTCAATGGTGTCGCCCCCCAAAAGATTCTGAAGTCCTAACCCTCAGCACCTGTGAATGTGACCTTCAGGAGAAGGTCATCCCATTAAGATGAGGCCGTTAGGGTGGGCCCTGATGACTAGTATCCTTAGGAAGGAGGGGGATTTGGACCCAGCGAGATGCGCACACAGGGAGGACACGGAAAAGACAGAACGTCCCCCACAAGCTGAGGAGTCTGAGGCTACTGGAAGCTCAGAGAGGGGGCGTGGAACAGACTCCCCTTCACAGCCCAGAAGGAACCGTCCCTATTGGTGTCTTGATTTTGGACCTCCAGCCTCCTGAGTGGAGTGAGAGGCAAGGAATTCCTCGTGTTTAAGCCTCCCAGTGCGAGGGCCTTTGTCACGGAAGCCCCAGGAAACGGCACAATGGCGAAGTTGAGACTTGCGGGATGAGGTGAACAGGGAAACCCTTTGCAAGGGGAACAGCTCAGGCCGAGGTGCCCAGGAGGGAGGGAGGGAGGGCGTGCACACGTGTGCCATGCAGAGCTGGGAGGCCAGGCCCTGGGAACGCCAGGCAGGGGCGGGGCGGGGCAGCAGGCATGGGCAGGGATAAAACCTCCCACACGTTCTGTTCCAAGGACAATTGGAGGCAACTCAGGAGTTTCAGTGAGGCGGGGGATGGGTAACACGATCCCAACTGTGTTATATCCTGGAAAGAGCATATTCGGAAGAGTTCTGAGATTGGACTGGGAGGAGGACAGGAAGGAGAGGCTAGAGGCAGGTGCGGTGCTTGGCGGCTGTTGCGGTGTCCAGTGGGGGAGCTGGGCAGCGGGTTGAGGGAAGGGGCCGTGGTCTACAGGGCAACAGGGCCTGGGGAGTCCCTGAATTGGGAGGCTGAGGGTCCAACCCCCAGCTTGGGATCCCAAGAGAAGAATGGTGCTCCTCGGAAGAGAAGGGGGACAAGTTTTAGGGGAATGGGGGTGATGTTGAATGTAGTCTGATGTGTTGAATTCTAGGTGCCTTTGGGGCATCGGAAAGGAGGGAGTTATCAGTTGGGGTCTGCAATTCAAAAGGAAGTTCTGGGTCGGGAAAACAGTTGTCATTCAGAGGTGGCGATGACACCCGGGGATGTGGATGTGCCAATCGAAGGAAACACATCAGGCGAGCAGAGTCGGGAGCTGAAGGTGGCCCTCGGGGACACCGACATCCAAGAGGTGGGCACAGGGAGGAAGCCGGCAAAGCACCCTGAGCAGGAGCAGCCGGGAGGAGACCGGAGAGCAGGCTGCATGGAAACGCCGTAACTACGCTGTAAACATGATGAATATACAAGCGCTATTTGTCAATTAAAAATAAACGTTAAAAAGTCACACGTTTAAGTTGCAGAGAACTTGAAAAATATAAAAACGAACGGAGCGAGTGTGATCAAAGAAAAAGCAAGGGGGAAACAGCCAACAGTAGCAGAAGACTCCAGCTCGTGTCCAGCCGGACAGCGAGGAGGTGCGGGCGGCCGGAATGCCAGCGCTTTCGGGATGAGGCGCGGGGACGGTTTGGGGAGGGGGCGGGAAGGAGAACTTGGAGCCGCCTCGGTGGGCTGCGGTTTCAAGAACTAGGACTACGCAAGGAAGGAAAGACCAGCGGACGACTGGAGGGACCCCAGAAGGAAGCCCCTTGACAGAAGGAGAAGATGGCGTCTGTGCGCAGGGAGAAGCAGAATCCAGAAGTGGGGACCCCGTGCGGTGGGCGCTTTCCGCTTTGCCTTTCCCAGTGTGTGGACGAAAACAATTCCCTGTCCCCACCTTTATTATTATTGTTATTATTCTTTTGCTCAGTCAGGCTTAGATCTCTGACACTGGGTGTCTGTAAGCAGGGCCAGGGAAAGGCGCCACTGTGCGTGGGTTCTCTTCTGGCCTTGGACCCCCCAGGCTGAGCGCGCCGTCTTGAGTGGCTGCCCACGTCGCCTGCAAGGGAAGGGCCCGTGGCAGGGAAAGGCTGCCACTGCCACGCAGAGGAATGAAGCAGCGTTATGATCTGCAGGCATTTTCTAGATAATTACAGAGCCGCAGTGTAGCTGTCAGGATGTCGGCTTGCAGAGAGCTGCATTGTTTCGATCAACCCTTGGTCGGCAGAGTTGTGGTGCGTTTACGTTGCCTGCACAGAACACGTCCTGTTTTCCCCTGGATTACGGGGTTTCGTAGACCGAGGGCTGACCTTGCAAAACAGAGATTTCAAATTTAAGGCCTGGCCTTTTCAGTCATTTTCTAACGAATTCCAAATACAAGACAGTTCTTTTCAGAATTCAATAGCGTTAACCCTTTGAGGGAGGGGGGCTGTTCTGACTCACCCCCTTCCCCCTCACTGCGTCTTACAGTGTCCGACAGCAGAGGGACCCAGTCGTTTACGGGAGGACTCACGTTTGTTCAGTGCAATACTAGCGCCTTCACGCAGGTTGGCTCATTTAGTTGTCATGCCGTGTCTGCCATAGAGGGATCATCTCGTTTTTTTCCAGATGGGGAAGTGGTGTCTCCGAGAAACGGGCGACTTGTACGTGAGAGGGCTGGGGTTCAAATCCAGCTCAGTCTCTCTCCATCCTCCCCTTTCCCGCTTGCGACGCCTGCTCGGCAGCTTGAGAGTCAAGATCTGTGCAAGGTCTAGCAGAGGACACATCACAAATATAAAATATTTCTTGCACGCGAAGAGACATCTCTTGCAGAACAATCTGATTTCACTGGCAGTAGTCCGAGGAGATTCTGGGCACTGTGTGCTTTAGGAACTGATCGTGGGGTGCCCATTGAAAATCCTGCCGAAATTCAGAGAAAAGAGGAATCCCTGTGGGCCGCTGTAATCACAACGACTTCCTGGAAGAAGTGAAACTTGAACTTGGCGTTAGAGGATGGAGGTAAATGGGCCATTTTACAGCAGAAGAGCTCTACAGGCAAATCAAAGGACGGGTACAGCAAAGGATTTCTGCAAGATGTTTAGGAAATTGGCTGGGCCACAGTGAAGATGAAACCGTCACCAGATTGTGGTTAATTGGGTCAGCCGAGATTAGCTTAAGCCCAGTATGGTAGATCACAGGGAGCTGTTGCAGAACTTGAACAGGGAGCGTTTTCCATCCACCCGGGCTCTCGTCTGTCCAAGCCACAAGCACTCCACGGGGCTTGTTCTTGAGCCCCGCTGTTTGGAGGGTAGAGCTAAAGCCTAAGCACCACAGGCTGGAATTCTCAGAGGAATGCAAGCACAGAAACTGGAGGGAAAAGAGTCTAAAGAAAGAGGAAGCATTTTCTTATCTGCCTGTTGTAGTTTGCCATCCATCCTTTAGGGTTTACGTGAAACGCCGCCTCCTCCCACCGACCCCCTTGAGTGGCTGTGGTTTCTTATTCTTCAATTGTATTAATAGTTATTCTCGAACTGGCTCATCCCCTCAGCTGGACTACCAGCTGGGAGAAAGCAGAAGATGGGTCTTGTTCATCTCGTAGATGTGAACAGTTTACAAACAATAGATCCAATAAATAATTTATTTTTATTTTTATTTTATTTTTTATTTCAGCATATTATGGGGGTACAAATGTTAAGGTTACGTATATTGCCCTTCCCCCCTCCCCCCTCGAGTCCCAGCTTCAAGCCTGACCATCCCCCAGACGGTGCACATCGCACTCATTATGTATGTATATACCCATCCCCTCCTCCCCCCTCCCGTCTGCCCCACTCCCAATAAATGTTGTTCCTATATGTCCACTTAGATGTTGATCCGTGAAACCAGTTTGCTGGTGAGTACATGTGGTGCCTGTCTATCCATTCTTGGGATACTTCACTTAGTAGAATGGGTTCCAGCTCCATCCAGGATAATACAAGAGGTGCTAGATCACCATTGTTTCTTATAGCTGAATAGTACTCCACGGCATACATATGCCACATTTTATTAATCCACTCGTGTATTGACGGGCACTTGGGTTGTTTCCACATCTTTGCAATTGTGACTTGTGCTGCTATAAACATTCGAGTGTAGATGTCTTTTTTATAGAGTGTCTTTTGTTCTTTTGGGTAGGTGCCCAGCAGTGGGATTGCTGGATCAAACGGTAGATCTACTTGTTAGATCCAATAAATATTTTTTGAGTATCTATTAAGTATCAGGCACTATGCTAGTTGCTGGAGGTGCGTGCATTTTTGTTGGATTGAGCTGATACAAAGAGAGAGGGCTAGACGCCTTGAAGGTGCATCCTTACTGTGGCATCCCGTGGATTTGGGACTGCGGGGCAAGGGAGAGCTAAGCCTTCTAGGGCTCGAGCAAGCACTGAGGGGCACAGTAGTGCTGGGGAACTGCAGGATGCTTGTGGGGAGGGTTAGCAGGGGCAGCAAGATTAAAATGTCAAAGGAGCACTCTCTGGAGGAGCCCTCAGGTCACACTTGGAGGCCCCAGCACTCCGGTCGGTGGGAGGCACGTGTGGTTTTGCTCTCTGCCTGTGCTTCAGACTCCTACTCTGCAGACATGTGAACAATGGCTACCCACATGCTGCGGGCCAGACTGCGTTAGCGCCGGGACTGTGGAGTGGAGATGAACTAGTTGCTTAGTTCTGTCAAGTTAATGGTGCAGCCCTTGGTTCCTTGCCGTGCTCTGTTGATACTGAAAGCATCGGTGAGTGGTATTCCCTAAGATGCTTAGTCTCTGAACTTATTCTTAGCTTATGTGCTGATAAATTCTTGGTTTTTTTTTTTTTTTTTTTTTTTGAGACAGGGTCTTGCTTCGTTGCCCAAAGTAGAGTGCAGTGGCACGATCACAGCTCACTGCAGCCTCGAACTCCTGGGCTCAAGCGATCCTCTTGCCTCAGCCTCCAGAGTAGCTGGAACTCTAGGTGCATGCCACCAGGCTTGGCTAATTTTTTCTGTTTTTTTTCTTTGTAGAGATAGGGTCTTGCTATTGTCCAGGCTGGTCTTGAACTCCTGGGCTCACGCGTTCCTCCCTAGGCCTTCCTAGGCCTCCCAAAATGCTAGGAGTACAAATTCTTGTTTACTGACTGCAAAATGCCAGGAGTGTCTTTGCAGAGATAAAATAGGTAAAACAGGACAAAAGGGCATCTCTCTGGGGCACCTTTCTCATTGTGCAATGCCTTACGTCAGTTATTTTACCCATTTAAGGTTAGCTATTGAAATAATAAGGGAAAAAACCACATCTCCCAATCACTGACAGTCTGCCAAAGTTGTGAATTCTGAAATGGACATCATGGGATTGGAATTTGCTAGGATGCATGTGCCCAACATAGTATAGGTATGTGACAATTTGGAAACACCTCAAGAAATTTACATGACTTGGAGAGTTACTTCTTGTGCTTGCATCAGCCAACATGCCTTTTTGGAAAACAGGCATGTTGAAATGGAGAGTGCATGCTTCACTGTTTGAATGCCAGACGAGTTTCACGCATTATTCTTTAAAGTTACTAATCCTGTAGATTGCACATAAGCAGATTTACATAAGTGCACCTCTGCTGGAGGAATATATTAGCTCACGTTGCGTTATAAAGCCCCTTTATCTGACGATTGCACCTGTCACGGGCTATCCTCAATTTACTTAATTGAAGACGTTTTTCCTGAGGTCGTTTGTTTTTATTTCTAGGGTTAAAGGTTCTGCACAATTTTCCTCTTTTACTCACATCTGCAGAGGTTCTCAGAATGCCTGCAGATGAACAGTACATGCTCTGTTTAAAGTCTTAGGTGATTTCCCCCCTGGGGCAGATACATTTACTTCTTAAGGTCCTGTAATTCACTTGAAAATGCACATTTACTCAGAGTAATAAAATTTTCTTCCAGCTATATATTTCCCTGCATTACATCATCTCATTAAGCACTAGAATGGCTCAAGCTTGGATTTCCCCCAAAGATTGTGGGAAATTTGCGACTGGCTCCATGAAATGAGCTCTTATTCTGTGATGGTCTAAAAATAGTTGTACCAAACCACAAAAACATATTGCAAGTGACTTAGATTAATGCCTTTCTTCTGTGTTCAGGAGCTATTAGTGATAGAGTGGGAAGGAGCCTCAGAGATCATCTGGGCGAGGCTTTTAGTTTATAGATAAGCAGATTGAGTCCATGACGAGTCAAGTGAATCACTTGTAGTCCACAGTGAGTCCTTGGTACCTCCGGCACTGGAACTCATGTTGCTGGATCCCCTACTGTGAAGAAAAAGATGTCCAACTTAGATGCTTGGAAAATAGGAGAGCAGGAGGTTTGCAATCCTACAGAGTTGGATTAAAATTTCAACTGGATCAGTTAGTAGCCTTGTTGGCCTTGGGAAATCTCAGCATGTTTCTGTCCACTCATCTCTAAAATGGGTATAATAGTGGTAGACTCCTCATAGAATTGTTACGATGAGTGATTTAATATACACACAGATATTAATTCAACTTCTGGCATATAGTAACTGCTCAAGGATTGGTGGGTATCATTTTTACTATTTCTTAAGATATAAAAAAAATAAGTATAGGGTAAAGATTGAATGTTTATACTACTAAGATGAAGCCATCTGAAGGAAAAATTATTTCTTTCCATAAATAATTGCTTGTAAGAGGAATGTATGATGTGTGTAGGGAACTCTAATAGAAATTTTTGCTGTCGTTTTGTTAGTTCAAATTGAGGATACACACGTCGAGTCATGTTCAAAATATCTGATCCTGCAATTAGGGAGGGGTTCCACCAGGTGGCAGTGGTTTCTCAGTCACGGTTCCATGATTTTGGTCCCCAAATGAATGATAAAAGAAGCAGTCATGGGAACATGCTCCCATTCACAACCATTTCATCACCACCTAGCCACATTTATGAAAATACTGTAAATGAAAGGACTTCGAAGTCAGATACACTTGGGTTTGAAATCCTTTTTTCACTTCCTGGTTCAACTTGGGCAAGCCCTTGTGTAACTGACACCCAGGTCAAGAAATAAAATGTTACCAGCACCCCAGACACCTTTTCTGCTATTGATGGGCATTTGGCTTGTTTACAGTTTTTGGCTATTAGAATAATGATACCAGTAATATTCTTACAATGTATTTTGTTGCATGTATATGTGCAATTCTTTTGGGTATGTCTGTAGGGTAGAACTCACGGGTCACAGGTGGGCGTATGCACAGTGTTAGCATATTCTGACAAGGTTTTCTCAGGTGGTTGTATCAGCTAATACTTTGTCAGGTGCCTGTGGGAGTTCCAGTTGCCCAGCATCTTTGCTGATGTGTGGCATCGTGACATTAAAGAAGCTTTTTTAATGTTCTAGCAGATGTAAAGTGGTATCTCCTTGTGTTTTTGACATGTGTTTCCCTGATGAGAACCTTTTCATGAGTCTTAGCCATTTGGATGTGCTCTTTGTAAAGTTCCTGTTCAAGACTGCTGCCTGGGGTTCTGTCTGGATGAAAATCCTTGGTGGCTTCACTTGGTGGCTTGCCTTTCACTCTCTTAATGGTGTCTTGATAAATAGAAAGTCTGAACTTAATGAAGTTCAGTTGGCCAATCTTTTCCTTTATGTTTGTGCTTCTTGGGTGTGTATTTTAAAAGAAATATTGGTCTCCCCCAAGGTTGTGCAGATCAGTCCTGTGAGGCTGGGGACAGCCAGGCACTGATTGGCTCAGGCCAATTACCTGATCAATCCCCGTGGCAAGGGAGAGGGTATGACCCCGATTAGATGACCAGTCGGGATCCAACCAGGACACTAGTGTTGGGTCAGCTTTCCCCAGAGCACAAGGGCTTGGCGAGCGAGTCAGTGGATCTGAGCTGAAACTGGGCACTGTCAGGATGGGAGAGAGGGGGGTGGATGCTGAGTAGATGACCACTAAAGCCCCTCGCAACCCCACGCACCAAGTAGATTGGAGTCCAGAGGGAAGATAAAGTTAATGACCTGTAAGTGTTTCCCTGAGGAACACTCCAGAAATTAGTATACAAACTCCGATTTCAAATGTTATTAACTGTCTTGTTTGTCCATCCCCTGACGATGTTACCACTGTCATGTACGTGTACATCCTGTGTCCACGTCACGGACACACACGTATGTCCATGCACACATCCTCCACTGTTTTCCTCACACTCGAGGGGCAAATTCCCACTCTCAGTGCTACCCATCATTCCTAATAACTTCAGGGAAGATTGCAGGTTTGATCAGTGGCCTGACGTATTTGAATCACCACGCTACTTTGTGGGTTACGATGGCAAGAAACTAGAGCCTCCCACTGTACCCTCTCCCACCTTCCCACTGACGTAATTATGGAAATATAGAAGAGGAGTCAAATTTCTACAAGAGCCGGAAACCAGAAATATTACTTAATAACTTACTAGAAGCCAGGAGAAATTTCTACTTTGCAGAATTCAGAGGAAGCCCCAAGGAACAAAGTGAGGCCATATAGGGAAAAAGAGATCACAGGAAATTCTTTCCCCATTATATAGAGAGTCTCCCTCTCCCTCTCCCTCTCCCTCGAAGACTAAGCTTTTCACTCAATGCCTTTGACAAGGAAACACACGCTGCTTCAGGCTAGACCGAGGACCAAGAAGCCATTCCTTAGGCTAAGGGACTAGCAATCACGGGAGAGTTGGCTCTGGATGGGTGTGTGGTTCAACAGAAGGCCGACAGCCAGGGATGGGGACCAAGGCAAAGCCACACACGCTTTTTATGAGCAAATATCACAGCTGAGAGCTCTCCCCAGTCAGAGGATTGAACAGGGAAGAGAGAAAACTCCGGGCCCGAGAGGCAGAGGAACAGTGTTCTTTGAAAAAAATGTATTATAGGAAAGAGCAGAAAATTTTAGAAAATATCTAATTTGAGCCCAATAAACTTCAGGAAGCCAAGGATGAGATGAAAACACAATAGACTTTGATGAAAAGGGAGATTATTGTGATAAGGAAAGCTTTTAAGGCAACTCAAATTTAATGACTTTTTAAATGGGTGATAACAGATCTGGAAGTCAGAACTTAGAGAAAATATGCGGCATATTGCATTCCTTTCCATTTATGTGGTTACCAGAGCGGATTCCACATCCTGTATCCCTCCCACCTTTGGACAGATGTTCTCAGTAGTTCAAAATTTGTTTTTAAAATGTATATTGAACCTCTTTTAGGGAAAAGAAAATTGTAAATTGGTTTCCTTCTTTACTGTTTTGGCTTTTCAAGGAGACGTAGCATCAGTGAATTCCAAATGTGCTATTAAAATTTCTCCAAATGTTAACCAATCTGACTTCTTTGAAAAATGTTGGTCTGTGCTGCCAATTGAACCTGGCATTTAAGCTTTAAAGTCACCGTGTATAGGGAACTAGGTACACAGTTTTAGGAAGGGAAGAATAAGTCTAATAACCAAGACAGGGTATTTTGCATTACAAATGAAGTTATAGGATCAAAATCAACATCAGAAATAGCAAAGAAGCAATTTAACACTGCAGAAAATGTAATCAGAAATGTAGTGGTTTTGAAACTGAGCACCTTAGAGCCCCTTGGGGTGTCCCAGAGCCAGTGTAGGGAGCAAAGGGGTTGTAGGGAGTGCAGCCAATGGCTCCTGCCCGACTTCCTACCATGGCAGCTGCTTTTTGATCTTCTTTAAAAAAATAATTCTTTATAATTTGGGCATCAGAAATTTTGTTTGCAATTGTTTCTAAAGCTAAAGCTATCAGAAAACTCCTAGTGTTGAATAAAATTGAGAGCTCCCAAAATTTGGAAGGCAAGTGCAAAGAAATAAAAACAGTGAGAGGAGATGACCTGGAGCACCTGTCGAGCTGAAGTGACGATGCAAGCCTGGGGGCGGGGGGACCAGTCAGAGGAAAGAGAAGCAATGGTCACGAAGACCTAGAAGAAAATTTGCCTGATGCCAAAAGTGCCAAGTACAAGGATGAGGAAAGACCAGGGCCGTCTTGTATTCCAGAATGTCTATGGAGGTGTATCTCCATGTATGCCCATATCTATCTCTGTGTACGCCCGTATCTATCTCCGTGTACGCCCATATCTATCTCCGTGTATGCCCATATCTATCTCCGTGTATGCCCATATCTATCTCCGTGTATGCCCATATCTATCTCCGTGTA
>CAUYRT010015712.1:0-43766 GCA_963574885.1 Lepilemur ruficaudatus | reverse complement strand
GTCTAAAAAAAAAAAAATATGAGAATAAATAGAATAACAGTCCTACAGATACTGAAGAACACCAGAAACACATGTCCATAAAACTGAAATTTTTAACATAATATAAAAACCAAGGCCTTTTCTCTCATGTTTTAATTTTCTTTAAAAAAGACTAAAGTATACACATTAGCAACAAGCAAGTGGAAATTTACTTTTTAAAAAATTCACAACAGCAGGAAAAAGCATGAAATATTTAGAAATATATTTACCAAGAGATATGTAAGATTTACACACTGAAAACTATAAAATACTGATGAAAGAAATTAAAGACCTAAACAAAGGGAGATATATACTATGTTCAAGAGTATTGTTAAAGATGTCAATTCTCCCAAAACTGATCTGTAGATTCAATGCAATCAAAATCAAAAGCCCAGAAATAGCCACTCATGGTGGCATGTGCCTGTTTCCCCAGGTACTCAGGAGACTCAGCTACTCGGGAGACTGAGGTGGGAGGATCATTTGAGCCCTGAAGTTCAGGAAAAGAAAAAGAGAAAAAGAAAAGCCCAGGCTTCTTCCAAAAAATTGATAGAATAATTTTGAATTTTATCTGGAAAGGCAAAAGACCAAGAACAGCCAAGAAAAAAAGAAGAAAATAGTTGAAGAACTTACCCTACCTGACTTCCACACTTACTATAAAGCTATAATAATCAAGACTGTATGGCATTGGCCAAATAAAAAGATCAAAAGAACAGAACACTGAAATATTTATAAATATAATGACTGGAATTTCATTCAAAACTAATGAGGGAGGCAGGTATAAATGAAATAAGAGTGGCCAAGGTGGGAAGATTGCTTGAGGCCAGGAGTTTGAGACTGAGACTGAGAGGATAGGAGTTCAAGACCAGCCTGGGCAATTGCAAGACCCTGTCTCTACAAAAAACAAAAAAAGAAATTAAAAAAAAAGAAAGAAGATTGATCATATGTTGGTAATTGTTAAAACTGAGTGATATGAAGATTTATGATACTTTATTCTCTCTACTTTGGTATATGGTTTGGTATTTTCCACAATAAAAAACTAAAAAAAAGGTGTCCATATTTGTAATAAATTTAAAAGTAGCTAATACAAAATTTTAAACGATGCTTGAAGGATTAAGTTTTAGTCATCTAAAGCAGGAATTGGCAAACTATGGCCTATAGGCCAAGTATGACTCTGACCTGTTTTGTAGGGGCAGCAAGCTAATAATTTTTACACATTTTAAGCACTGTTAAAAATAAAAGAAAAAAAGAGCCCTATGTAGCACACATACCTAAAATAATTATTATATGGCCCTTTTGTCAATCCCTGATCTAGAGAATCTAGGCAGATGAATATAATCCTAAAAGTCATAGCAGGTACTCAATTTTCATTGAATAATGAAAGAAATAAATTCCTTTACAGCAATGCCCAAACTTTATGATGTTTGTAAAGTTCTTTCATCTGAATGAACATGTTTAATGTAGAAACATTCAAATATGAAAAAAATTGGTATAGTTATGTTGAAAATATGAAATTCCATATTCTCGTTCCTCTCCCTTTTTCACATGCATGGAAACATTTTTTCTTTCCCAAAGAATACTATAATGGAGATCTAATATGTTTTTATATCAAAGAATTCTCCTCACTATTTGGCCATTTACTTAGGGATTCATATTATCAAATCAGATTACTTTACCCTAGAACAGATATAGACAAAGAAGAGTCCAGATGAGACAAAAACTCAAAAGAAATGCATATATATCCTGAAACAAGATTGCTGTTGCTTAATTTAGAGAAATATTTCAGGAGATGTCTCAATGTTTTTGTAATTCTAAAATAAGAGGGCATGAGGAATAAAGAAAATGAAGTACCTTTGGCTAAAATCATACATAATTTAGATCACCTATGTAATACCAAGCTGACTTATGCATACTAGCACTTCAAGAATTTAATTTTCTTTTGTTTAATTCCAGAGTAAATTTTTTCTTGTTTTTAGTTTTAAAAATATTCATAAAATAGATTATTTTAAAGTTGTTTAAATCACCGCAATACTACCTATTTAGGCTGCCTGCAAAGATCTATCATTTTAAAATTAATTGTAGAAGCAATCTATTTCTCACTGTAAGTAAAATTTATAGCTGCTCAAAATTATACAAAAAATGTACCTACATATAGTTTAAAATATTTATTTCTTCCAAATTTAAATGTTCTGCCAGTTTCTTAAAAAATCCAGCAGTTCTACTTGTAAGTATAAGCCCCAGAAAAATGAAAGCACATGCCCACACAAAGACTTATACATAAATACTCATAGTAGCTTTGTCATAGACAAAAATCTACAAGAAGTCAAATGTCCATCAACAGGTGAATGAATAACCAAACTGTGGAGTATCCATACAATTGGACACTCCTCATCAATAAAAAGGAAAAGTATTGCTACACATTGCAATATAGATGAATCTCAAAATAATTACATTGAGTAAAATAAGCCATACCAAAAAAGAGTACATACTATATGATTCTACTTATATAAAATTCTAAAAGATACAAATAATCTATAGTGCCAGAAATAGATCAGTATTTGACCACAGAATGGGAGAGGATGGGGCAGGAGAGTGGGATTACCAAGTGGCATGAGGACATTTTTGGGGTGAATATGTTCACTATCTTCATTGTGGTTATGGTTTCATGGGTGTATACACATGTCAAATTTAACAACTTGTACACTAAAATATTTGCATTTACTGTATGTCAGTTAAATTTTAAAAAAAACAAATTTAATGTTCATTTTTCCTTAAAAAAATTTTTTTTAACTTGTTCTCAAAGTCAAGCTCAAATTAAATCACCAACAAAATTACCACAGTCTGAGGTCAACACAAGCCATAAGGACAAATAAAGTATGGGTTTAGATTTGGAAAAGTTTTTAAATATATCAATATATAAAGCATTCACATGACATTTCACATGGTATAACTTTCACATGGTATTCTCAGCAGTTTCACCATCTGTCCCTGTTAGCTGGGTCATCACATAAAAGAAAATGAGAAAACCTTTTAGCTGGGAACACCAAAAACTGATCATATACTATAATATATAAAAAATGGTAACTCTTCTGCCCAAATGTAAGTGCTATCTACAAACAACAAATACAGATTAGCAATGAGCTTTCAAAAAAAGAGAAATAAAATTAAATATGGTCCAGAAAGCAGGTCATTAGCTCACAAAACATTTCAATAAAAACTAGCAATTCCTCACACTGTTTGCCTTAATCTTTGTTACACATGTAACTAGTGAAAGAGCTCTTCTGAGTAAAACAAAGCTAGATGTGTAATAAAAGTTTAAATTCATTCTTGAAGCTAAATTCCCTCTCCCTTCAAATGAACCAATCCTAAAATAAAATAGAATCAGAAAAATGTCATGCCTGAAACAACCCACGCCTTGTTAGTGTGTTAAATTATTATGTTTTTGTGTGTGGACACAATGTGAAGTCTTCTTAATTTATAAACTGGCAGGTTAAGGAGGCAATTTGGGTTACGGATTTTTTTTCCCCTGAAGTTTGACTGCTTTAAGCACATGAACTTGGCAAGGAACAACTTTTAGAAGGCATACTAAAGGAGGATGGGAACAAAACAAAAAACAACAGCAACAACAACAAAAAGAAAACACCCTTTTACTTGATCTCTTTTGTGCTGAGTTCTGGTTTAGATGTTCTATGTAAAATTACATCTCAGTGGCTTTTAAATTTTTTGACAGACACATACATTAAAAAGAGAGAGCCCCTTAGAGAGCTCTAAGATAACTGCCCCCAAACTGTTCTTCCAAGGATGCCAAGAGGCTCCATACAATTTGCCCCTTTCTAAAATTAAACATTATACAAGAAATTTTGAATATTCTTTGCAACCATCTTTATTCTTTTTTTACAATCTTTTTTTTTTTTTTTTTGTGAGACAGAGTCTCACTTTGTTGCCCGGGTTAGAGTGCTATGGCGTCAGCCTAGCTCACAGAAACCTCAAACTCTTGGGCTCAAGTAATACTACTGCCTCAGCCTCCAAGTAGCTGGGACTACAGGTATGCGCCACCATGCCCAGCTAATGTTTTTCTATATATTTTTAGGTGTCCAGCTAATTTCTATTTTTTTCGTAGAGAAGGGTTCTCGCTCTTGCTCAGGCTGGACTCGAACTCCTGAGCTCAAGCAATCTGCCCGCCTCAGCCTCCCAGAGTGCTAGGATTACAGGCATGAGCCATGGTGCCTGGCCTGTTTTTCTATTTTATAATCAGTACCAAGCAAATCTCTGCCTAACTTCATCAAAATTCAAAATCAACCAATTCAACTCACATAGTGTCTTCAACTAACCAGAATTTCCAAAGAATAGTTATAATACTGTAGATGGAATTAAGGGACTTGGATAACTGATTCTTCTGCAGCCTCTTTTTTGTGCAGGAAACCATGTATTCACCCAAAAGCTAGAGTAAAATAAAAAATTCAGAAATGTAACTCAGATTTCCAATTTACAGAGTTCTGTTGTTAATACAGCAATTTGAAAAACGAAGATTTTAAAACTGAGAAAAAAATTTAAGCTCAGAGGGTACTCATTTTCAAAATTCAATCTTTAGGTTTACAAAACACAAAGTATGAATCCTCAAAGCAGTTAAGAAAACTTCTACTAACAAAACTTTCCCTGGAGCTGGCAGATTCAGTTCACTAATTTATTATCAGACGAACTTTCACCAGGAATACTACAATAATTTTCCTATATCCATGCTTGCTCAACATCAATCTGCTCTCCACAGTGCAGTGAAAATAATCTTTGTAACTCACCTCTTCCCTACTTAAAAAAAAAAACCTAAATAGATTACCGCTGTTCTTAGGCTGAAGACCAAACTGTTGTACAAGTCCTTCCATGATCTGACCCTGTCAACCACAACTTCAACCACTTTCCCTCTAACTCACAAACCTAGCCTTCTTGACCTTCTTTCAGTTCTTTTGTTGTACACTTCATGCTCTTTCTGTGTTAGGACCTTAAAACATGCCATTTCCTCTCTCTAAAGCATTCTCTTCAACCTTCAGAACTCAGCTCAAATACTATTTCCTTTAGGAGGCTTTCCCTGAGACCCCATTCTCTTGGCACTCTGTAATTTTTCTTCATAGCACTTACGTAAATAAAACCATTATTTGAATGACTATTTTCTCTCTCACTGTAATTGTACATAAATGGTAAAGAGACCATATATGTTTAGCACAACATTGTACCCTCCATACCTAACACTCACAAATATTTGCTGAATGCTAAATAAATAAAAGATCTAATCTACTTCAGGAGTCTCAATTGTCACTTTCATTGCAAGTGTCTTCAGAATCCATTACCTCTAGCCCTTAACCTTACTTTTGAACTTCAAACATACTCTCAGTTCAGTTACAAGACATTTTCCTACAATACCAATTAGCTTATACATGACTGGTAAATAAGGGGATGTTATCAATATAACATGGATGGTGGGTTTGTAACTGATTTGTATGTGAGCTGAAATTGTAGAATTATTAATATAAACTTCATGAAAAAGAAAAAAAAACACTCAGTATGCAGTCTTTATGAATCTAAGATAAGCAATTGCATCCAGGATTCTTGCTCAAGAAAGCATACCTCAAGCAGCTCTATGCTGGTGCATTTTTCCTGTTGTCTCTACCTTAACAGCAGCCTCACTGACTCAGAGCTCCATTTTTAACTGCCTTGTCTCAGTGCCCACCATAAGCCAGCATCTCAAATCTATTTTGTACATTTTTAATATCCCCTGCAGCAGCATCCAGCCATGCTAAGCTGCCTGCTTGGTCTGTCCAAGTTATTTCCCAGGATATCAATTATTATTCTTGACAGTGTTCTGGTTACAAAACTGTTTAGGTTTGAGTAGTCTGCTCCAGCCCTATTTCCCATAAGCCCTACATGCTCAGTGTACAATTTGCAAACATGAGGTTTCTCAAGAGTACAAATGTTTTATAGCAGATTTTCTCCTAGTTCCAAATACATCTTGACTGTTTCCTCAACCAGCTTATATACCCAAAATCTAGGTTCCTTATCTCTGTTTATAGCCCAGAATCAAATCACTAGAGTCATTCATGTATCTTTCTTCCTCTCTTCCCTATATTCAATTATTCCAAACATTCTATCAATTTTCCCAATGCATTATCTCATATCTTTTTCACTACCTTCTGCCATAACTGAAAGCTTCAGCACCTCTCATCTGAATGAATTTAGCAGCCTTAAGGGTGATCATCCATCTTCCAGGCCCACCTCATTACAAACTAAACTCCACTATACTGCAAGAACTATCTAAAAACACAAATTTGATTGTGCTATTTCTCTACTCAAAAACCTTCATCAGCACTCTACTGTGCATTTCAAGGCCCCAAATCACTGCCCCACTTTTATCTCATACTGAACCCTCCATTTACTTTATACTCCACAGAGGTAAACAGAGGTAAACAAACCATACAAACTTTTGAACACATTGCTGGTAGACACTCAATAAATATTAGTTATTATTGTCACAGATTAACTGGTACTATAGTCAGTTCTAACAATGTCATCTCCCTACCCTTGATTTTTTTTTTTTTGAGACAGAGTCTCACTGTGTTGTCCGGGCTAGACTGAGTGCCATGGCATCAGCCTAGCTCACAGCAACCTCAAACTCCTGGGCTCAAGCAATCCTTCTGCCTCAGCCTCCCAAGTAGCTGGGACTACAGGCATGCGCCACCATGCCCGGCTAATCATGATGCTTACTTAATAAGATTCTTTTATTTATTCATTCCCCAAATATTAACTGACTCCCTCCTATGCTCCTGTTTGTTTCCTGACTCTGGGAATGCAGAATTAACAAAGCATATGAAGTTTCTGATCTCCTTAAGCTTACATCATAAGGAATACATAAATACATAACAATAAACTAGTACAATTCAATGTAATTGCAGTAAATATTAAAGATAAAAAATAAAGATAAATAGAAGAAACAACACAGAATGACAAGCTTGGTGATATTTTGTCCCAGGAAATCAGGGACTTCAGGAAGAGGACTGTATTAGTATTATGTGAAAAACCTTTTTAGGCAAAGGGAACAAAGAAAAAAAAATACTCAGGTCCTGAGGCAAGACCTGCCTGGCACAGAAGGTGTTATGGTTGGAGCAAAGAAGAGGAAAAGGAGTCGATGCTTAATAGGTAGCCAAGGACCCAATCATTTGGGACTTACAGTGCATTTGGATTTTTAATAAATGTGGAAGGAAGGAAGCTCCTGGATAGCTTTAGCAGAGGCATTATATGTTCTGACATAGTTTTAAAGGATTGCTCTGCCTGCTCTACGGAGGGTGTAGTTGGGTAAAGTCAAAGAGGAAACATTGATAAAGATGGTATTATAGTTGCAAAAGGGAGAGATGTCCTGTAGACTATCCAGAGAAAGAGACCACAAACACCTGACATATTGTAGATGCTAAAATGTAACCACTGTACTCTATGCTCTGTAACTGCTCAGGCTCTGAGGTCTAAAAGTGACTTCATAGGTGCCTCATCTGTATGTGTATCTGTTCATTTTTATAATTAGTTTTGCCGTCTCATCTCTTTTTCCACCTGCTTTTCCTCTCTCTGCTCTTTGCCCTCTCTACATACTGTTTCTCATTACTGTGATTTTTTTCCAGGTTTGTGTGTCAGTCCATTGGTATGGACCACTTATTGTCCCAGACAAATTTCATTATGAATTTTAAGGAAACAAAGTTTTCTTTTTCAGTGCTGTAAGAGATATTTTTTTTTTTCTGGAAATAAATCCTTCACTTCCAGAATGATATTCTAATTTCACAAATAGAATAGAAACTAGTAGATTTTTTCACTTTTTTTCTTTTTCTCACATTAAAAAGTATTAAGGACTATTGTTAGCAGCTAATGAATAGATCAAGAGAATGATAATCAGCACTTTCTAACAGTATCTATTTTGAGAGTTGCCTTTACAAATGGTATGTTAATACATGCTGCTTTTGTTACCTGCTCACCCCTTGACTTTTGCATATATATTTCTAAAATATATACAATGTTAACAAAACAGCTGATGCAATCTCTATAATACGCTACTAATTCCTTTTTACATTTATTTCCTAATTCAATATTATTTGCAACGTTACACGGGGATGAGAAGTTCTTATCTTTATTCTCAAGAAGTGTAGAGCTTTGCAGTAAAACATATAAGTCGAAGATAAAATAAATTGTGGTAATTACTAAATGATAGACATTTATACAAGAAAGTCAGTCTATGGGAAAGACTACATACATATGCCTAAGAACTTCAGATACCATTTCAGATGATGACACCTAAGCTATTTTCAAGAGGTCAGCACATTGCAGATGAGATGGATGAGGGGACAGAAAGGAGACCTGGGTAGGAGAGAACATGTCAAGGAACTACTGATACCTTTTATCTAAAGGTCTATTAAGGAAAAAGAAGGAATTACTCAAGATGAAGATGAACAGTAAATGGTCAGTGATGATAAACCTTTTATGCTATAAAATGTTAAAATATTATTTTGATTGTGAATGGTGGGTATATTTTTGGTAGACATGAATGTGATATCTCTTGGAAGCTGGATGCAGTAGAGATGGCAAGGCCACAATACTATAGACTGCGTAAATAATTCTGAACATCTGGCCCACCTTCAAAGGGCTTAAGAACATGGAAGTCTAATTTTGGATGAGATTACCAAAGTCTGGTCTGGACCTGTAGTTGTGACATTTCCTCTTCTAAGTTCTGTTGAAGCATGGAACTTAAGTAGTGGTTTATATGATTTTGGTGGACAAGATAACTGGCACAGTTGTGACCTGAGGATACAAGTATTCTCTTACAGTGGACAAGAAGAATATTAACTGTCATCCTTATGGGAAAGAGTCATTTCCTGAACTTCAGCAGTAGGAGTCAGAGAATAAAGCAATATCAATGTTATTTATGAAGTAAAAATATAAGACACAATTTATTTGATGTCAATTATGTACAAAAAAAGGAATCAAAAATGCTGTCCAATTTTTTGATCATCATTATACATAGTACATAGTGTTGCCATTCATGAAGACAGACAAGAAGAAAAACAGGTTTCAGGAGGGACAATTGGGACTTTCTATTTTGGACACATTAGATGTGAAGTACCTTTCTCTTGTCCCTTTTTGATTACTTTTCCCCCTTGCTGTCTCAGGTGATATTTCACTTACTATGGGAATCACTTCGTTGATTTGTAAGATGATTTTTCATATCCTCACACACCACCTTCTAATTTCCCTTTCATAGCATTTCCAAATTTTAGTGTGATTACATTTTTGGTACCTGCATTTTCTAGCAAACTGAGTTTCTATCAGAGGCTGGGGGGAAGGGTACTCATATTCATCTTATTTACAATCTTATAACTGCAGCAACACTTAACAGACATTTAAAAATATTCAATAAATGTCTACATGAAGCTGCCCAGTAAAATTCTTATAGTCAAGTCATGATTATCACAAACACTTTAGTCTATTTTTGCAGTGGCCCTTGATTCAGTTCCAGAAAGTTTTTCAGTTACATTTAGAATAACTCTTAACCATCCAGCTCTGATTTCTAACACACTTTTGTGAAAGTACCTTTGAGTTATATGATCCATAACAAGTACCTATCATTGAGAACTAGAACAGAATTGAAGGAATAAGCAAAACAATATATACTTGCCTTATACTTCTATTTACAACATACAGGGTACCTCATATTTTCTTAGTCCCTTATGAATAAATCAGTGTCTCTACCCCTAAGTGATTCATATAATATACCATCTCAATACCAGCTGCTGGTTCAATCATTCTTTCCATGGGCTCAAATGTCAGATGATAAGCTGAGGCCAAAAGACTTGCATTTTCTAGTTGTGAATATACAACTTTTTATATTTGTGCACAGTGTTAATGTCAAACTGAGGAATGCAGAATTCTAGAGACTCAGGCATCTAATTTAGAGTTTATAACATTTCAATGTGATTTTCAAATGCATATATTTTCATTTTAATAATTATCTGAAATTAGCATAAGCTCGTTCTGGAATTAAAAAAAAAGAGCACTGAC
Source organism: Lepilemur ruficaudatus (assembly GCA_963574885.1). NCBI lineage: Eukaryota > Metazoa > Chordata > Mammalia > Primates > Lepilemuridae > Lepilemur > Lepilemur ruficaudatus. Next base: position 33,668 of record CAUYRT010015712.1, on the reverse strand, counting down.
ACAAAATTGACAATTTGTGATTGCATTCTGCATTTACAATCACTTTGTCATGAGTAGTGTATGGTGGTTACAGAAAGTAACAGAAAAATAAAAGAGGAAGATGGCAGATTTTGTATATACTTAATGGCAAATAAAGACTATTGAAGACAGAGGGCACCAATGAGGATCTGGGAAAAAAATCTATAATTATTTCTACTTAACAAAGAATATGTGTTTGTAAGCCATTCTCTTTGAACAAAGCAAAATCCCGACAGAGTTTTTAGAAACATGGAGTTCAGAGATAGGCAGTCTTTCAGAAATAGGTTTTGGAATTGGTTGACCTTAGCAAAAGAAATACTGTCATGCCCTGCTTGACAAAGTTGTGGTCATTTGGCGACTGCATATATGAAGTAGTTTCATAAGATTATAATATCATATTTTTACTGTACCTCTTTATGTTTAGATATGTTTAGATACACAAATAATTATGATTGTGTTACAATTTCCAACCGTATTTAATATAGTAACATACAGGTGTTTAGCGCTGGGCCACTATACCATATAGCCTAGGTGTAGAGTAGTCTATAGCTTCTTGGTTCGTGAAAGCACACTCTATAATGTTTGCACAACACCTACTGATGCATGTCTCAGAATGTATCCCCATCATAAGTGATGCATGACTGTATGTTCATTTGGGTAAGGCTGTTGCTGTGTGGCTAATTTTCATGAGTATGTGTCTGTCCCTTACTAACCAGCTTTCAGAAATGTGTGTGTGGAAAGGTGTCACTGATTGGTTAGAATTGGTTTATTAGCAGGTCTAATGGTTAGTTGCAATTATAAGTACTGAATAATCAGTCATTCTTACTCTTGAAATGGAGTGTAGAAACATTTTTTTCCATGAAAGGGCACTGTTTGATGACAGAATAATGCATAGCCCTATGTTAGCTCTGTAATGACATTCTTAATGGAGCACAAGGGAGGGAACAGAAGGTGAGGGAGACATAAGCCTATCTTACAAAATGTTACTCTATGTTATTAGTTTATGATTGTTCTGTCAAAAGATGAGGCCTGAAATATATTTCATTATTGGTAAATATTGGTTAAGCGCTAAAAGTGTACATTTCATTTCCACAAATTATGGTGGTTTACAAAATATGGAAAAGATACTTCTTTCCCTCCTTAAAATAAAAACAAAATATTTCATAAAAAATATTTTTTTTCCCATTAGCCCCCGTTTTTCCTCCTATCATCAGGAATGAATTTTCATGATTGTTGACTCTCCTTTTGATGTTTCATTTAAGGGCATCTGGTTTTCAGTTTGAGTACTGATAAGCACAATTTCATTCTATTATTATTATTATTATTATTATTATTATTAATTTGCTGTTGATTCTTCTATCAGAATAGTACTGGCAGCTTTTTAAGTCTCTGCACAGCAGAAATTCAATAACTTTGAGACATACCACAATTACTCTAAGTCTTATAAGAAAGAACTGAATAGTGCTTGGGACCAAATAATGCTTTAAGAGTTCTAAGGCTTCACAGTGAAGAGAAAACTTAATGCCTACCTGAAGCTATTTTATGTAGCCAGGTTACTTTCTGTTTTAGGTCTGATAAAATTTTATTGTATGACTCTTCTGTGGTATAAATGCTGGTATCACATGAAGTTTAGCAAGATTATTCTATAATGACTTAAGCTAAGGAACTTACATCAGTTGTTTCCCTGGAAAATTTAATGTAGTAATTATTCTCTCAAGCAAAGAAAGAGAAAGAGTAATTTTTGAAGAACATCCAAGTTTTCCAAATCCTATATATGAGATAATTTTCCTAAGGATTCTGTTCCTTCATTTATCATGTATACCTCCAGGAAGTATTTGACCTTTCAGATTACTCATAAAGGAAGTTTAGAACCATACATTTTATACAATTTAACTATTAACTCCATAGAATAATTTGTCATGGCCTGAAATTGGTGTCAATGAGGCTGTTTTGCACAAAAGAAAACGGAGCTCAGGGGCTACAGAAAATAAATAGAAAGGTCATTGCATTTATTCTGGATACTGTTGTAAGGACACAGTCACTGTTACATCCAAGTATGTTGGTAGCCCCCTCTTCTAGAGTAAGAACACTAGTGTGGTTTCAGTGGGTCTTTTGCAAAAATTAGGAGTTGTCAGAATGGCAATGTTAAGAGGTGGAGCATTTGGGAAGTGATTGGGTCATGAGGGCTCCTCCCTTTATGAATGGGATTAGGGCACTTCTGAAAGAGGCATCATGCAGCATTTGGGTAGCTTGCCTTTCTGCCTTCTGCCCCATATGTGGAACACAGCATTCTATCCCCTCTAGAGGGTGAAGCTCTTACCAGGCAACTGAATCTGATGGTGCCTTGAACTTGAACTTTCCAGCTTCCAGAATTGTGAGAAAGCAACCCTCTATTCTTTATAACTTACTCAGTCTGTGTTATTCTGTTATAGAAGCACAAAATGGACTAAGAAAGAAATTGGTACCAGGAGTGGGATGTTCCTACTTAATATAATAAATACCTAAAAATGAGGAAGTGGCTTTGGAGCTGGGTAATGGATAGAAGCTGGAATAGTTTTTAAGTGAATACTGGAAAAATCGTGTATTGCCATAAATGGACCATTAAGGGAAATTCTGGTAAGAGCTGAGAAGAAAAGAAGAGCTATAGGGAATACTTCAGTCCTATTAGTGATTCCCTAAGGGGTCACGAGCAGGGTGCCCATAGAAAGATGGACAGTAAAGACAATTATGATGAGGTCTTAGAAATGAAGAGTACATTATTGGAAACTGTCGGAAAGGCCATCCTTCTTATAAAGTGGTAAAGAACTTGGCTGAATTGTGTCCATGTCCTAGAACTCTGTGAAAGGCATAATTTAAGAGTCATAAACTTGGATATTTGGTGGGAGAAATCTCAAAGCAGTAAAATATTGAAGGAGCTACATGGCTTCTATTAACTGCTTATAGTAAAATGCAAGAAGAGAAAAATGATTTAAATATGGAATTTATAATGGAAAGAGAAGGAGAACATGAAAATTTGGAAAATTCTCAGCCTGGCCATGTAAAGAATAAAAAAAAAGAAAGCATGTATAGAAGACAAAAGAAAGGATGTATACAAGTGATAAGGAGACTAGTATGGATGAAAGAAAGCAAGGCACAATTCATCAAGACAATAGAAAAATGACCCCAAAGGCATTTCAGAGATCTTTGAGGCTGCCATGTCCATCATAGGCTCAGAGGGCCAGGGCCTTAAGAACGTATGGCTTTGAGGGAGAGACCCAAGGTGACTTTTTTTTTTCTCTCTGAGTTTTATACATTTAAGATTTAAATTTTGGTGTATAATTCAATTTGAGCTAATTTTGAGGTGTGGTATGCGGTAAAGAAAAACAGTTATTTTATTTATAAGTATATCAAATTTTTCCAGCATTATAATTTGAAATGATTTTTCTTTCATCATCATAGTCTGTTAATACTTTTGCCAAACATCAACTGGCCATAGAGTTGTGGGTCTACTTCTGAACTCTACTTTCTTCCATTGATCTGTATTTTTATTCTTTCACCAATAACACAGTGGCTTGATTTCTGCGGTTTCACAGATATTATTATTAATCATATCATACTATTAAAATCAAGCACAGTAAGTTATCTAGATTTATTCTTGGTTTTTAAGATTATTTCCGTTATTCTTGTCAATAAAATATTAATATAACATTTATATATCCATAAAAATTAAAAATAAAATTTTTTTAAAGACCATAAATTTTGAATAGAAATGATTCAAATGTAATCTCAGAGAAAAAAAGAATTAAAAATATGAACAGAGAATCTGTGAACTGTGGAACAACTTTCAGGGTCATGGTATATGTATGATTGGATCCCTGAAACAAAAGGGGATTATTTGAAGAAATAATAGCTAAAAATTTTCCAAATTTTATAAAAACTATACACAGATCATAGGAGTTTGATTAACTCCACTTAATAAAAAGTGAAGAAAATTACTAATGTACACCACTAAAATTTTAAAAGACTGCTCATACAAAATATTGATGAACATGAGGAAGAGGTGGAACTTCCATATACTAATGTTGTATACAACCAGTTTGGAACACAGTTTGACAGTGACTTAAAATGTTAAACATAAACCTATTCTACTACCACCCATTCCTAGGTATTTATCCAAAGTAATGAAAGTATATGTCTATGCAAAGTCCTACCAACAAATAATCATAGCAGCTTAATTTGTAATAGCCAAAGCTAGAAACAACTCAAGTGTCTATTAACAGATGAATGGATAAACAAATTCTAATCTGTCCACATAATGGAATACAATTTAATTCAGCAAGTAAAAAATTAATGAACCACTGGTGAACAGAGAAACATGGAATAATTTCAAAAAAATACGCTGAGCAAATTAAGATCCAAAAAAGCACACACCATATGATTTACTTTATATATTCTAGGAAATACAAACTAATTTAAAGTGACAGGAAAAGATCAGAGGTTGTCTGAAATGAATTGTAGGGTGGAAATGGGTGGGCAGGACAGAGTACAAAGGAATAAAAAACATTTTGGTGGAGTATATATATGTATATGTTCATTTTCTTTATGTGTGTTTGTTTTTGTGAGAATATATACACATGTGCACATATATCACAAAACATTCAATTGTACACCTTCAATATTAGTCATTTATTATTTATCAATAGAACTTTTGAAAAATTCAGTAGGTGGCTATGGCAGCAAAAGGCTTACACTTTTCCATTACTATGGACTAGTTTACATTTTGCATGATGCACATAAATTTTAAATATTTGTTACTTTGTAATAACTTTATAAGAAAATTGAATCCCAACTTTCACATAAACAAGATAGTGAATGCTATAATTTGTTGTTATTTCTATTAGTCAACGTTAGAATAATGAAAAGACTTAGGAAAGAGAGGTATTGAAGGGGCTCTTCATTGACATTTGTCCATAGACAACACGGTGTCTCTAGTGCATGTCATGCCTACTTTTCTGGGAGATCAGAGGTACACCAGTGTCACTTGGATCTTTGTGAGAATTACAGAGAAGGGACTTCATTAGAAGATGGCTGAGGTGCCAGTGGCAGTCACATTTGGTCATTACTTAATTTTGTATATTGTATATTATTAAACAACCTTCTAAAAATAACCATTAGGCTGATCTGCCACTTACATTCTGAGCCTTTTCTAACTGGGTTTTTACCAGGGGAAAAAATAAAGAAAACAATTATAACATCTTAGCAAAAAGTTTACCTTATTTTGAAAAGAAAAAATTCTAAACTATCTGTACCGTTTTTTCATTCTCATCTCATTTCTCTCAGAAGTCACCTGAGTGGAACTTTAAGGCCTAGCTTACTAATTAAGATAAACCAAAATATATTGGACATGACTTTGTGCTAAATACTTAAAATAATCCATTATACACAGTTCTTATAAAATCTCTTCAAGCTATATACTGTAATCTTCGTTTAAATGAGAAGAATCTGATATCCTGCTCTGCGTTTGTCAGGATTGAGGGAAAGAGACTTCATTTATTATTCCCTCCCTCCCCACTCCTCCTCCCTCCCTCCTTCTCTCCCTCCCTCCCTTCCTTCGTTCTGTTCCTTCCTTCCTTCTTTCCTTTCCTTCCTCCATTCCTTTTCTTTATATGTACGTATGTGAGACTATGTGTTGTGTGTGTGTGTGTGTGTGTGTATGTATATATAGTGTTTGTACCAAATACTATGCACTTTGCTTCTGGTATAGCTAGAAAGGCATATTTAAACTGAGTGCTCAAAAAGACATTCAAGTAGTGATTTAAACTGAGCAGCTGGAGAGATAGTATTGTACTATTTTATATATAAAATAGAAAGTCCCAAATTCTGCTAGGAATAGGACTGACTTCAGTTAACAAATAATTTTAGGTAAGAAAGTTTCCATAATCTTTCTCCTTTTCTTTATTTAGAAGACAGTATTTTGAGTAGTGTATTTTTTAATAATTGAAACAATGAATGCATATGAATGAGAGAGAATGGAAGAAAATAATAAAGGAACTCAATTTTGAATATTTTTACTGGTTCTTCTAAAGGTATATTCTTGCATTGTGAAAATGTGGTGTGAGTTTCATTTTCTTTAAAAGTTCCAAACTGCAGTCAAAGTAATTTACATAAAAGACATCAGGTAAAAACATTCTGCAGCATATTTCCCTTTCATATAGAAAGAGAAAGAGAGAAGGACAAGAAAAGAAAATCATCACAGAGTTTATGAGGTCGTTTCTGAAACAAAGTCGAACATTAAAAAACAGCCCTTGGCTTTTGATAGAAAATAACTTAAAGTTATCCAGGTTCCATGGAATGCATTTAAGGCAATATAGCAGATGGGGTATTGAGTAACATCTTGAGTTAATTTATTTTTGAAGTACACAATGAGTTTTTATGATATAATTGAATTAGAGAGTCAGAAGGAATATCTTTCTCCTGTTATTTTATTGTTATCTTTGAAAAAGTATCAGAATATTTGGGCAATTATTTTTTATAATGTATAAACTGCACACTTAAATCAGTATCAGGCATATAATTCCTAAAATGTTTTTTTTAGTTTAATACTGAGAAGAAGGAGTAAAGACAATGTTTAAAGCTGCTAACCGCCCCCCCCAAAAAAACCCCCAAAACTGCTAACCCAATGTTTCTGAGCCGACTAGCTTGTCTAGCCATTTAACAAGGTCTTAGTTGACTGTATGCTAAAAATTTAAACTTCTCATTGTCTTTATATGTTAAATAGGAAAGCAACTTTAATTTTTTGTGAAAAAGTAGAGGTAAATCTTCTATATATCCTCCAGCTTCTGGTGTGAACTACAAAGAACAGTAATTTGAATTCAAAAATTAACTACAGGTACTGGCAGCAATTTTATTAACAAAGCTTGGAGAGTATATATGTGTGAGGGGGTGCTTCTGGCCTCAAGGGTCCCGTCTCATTCATGATAGGAAAAAAACTAGAATGATTATATAAATAAGGTGACTCATACTGACAATCATTTTACTAATGATTTGTCATAATGCACTTCTTTCTATGGTTCTGTTTTTTTTTTAAAAAAATTTTATGATTTGAGAAATCGAATAAACTTAACCAAGTATATCTTGAAGAATATTTTTCTCCAAATTCAACTTTCCATTTTGGTTGCATTTAAAAAAATATAAAATAATATATTGACTTAGAATAAATTATATTGAAATTCTGTAATCCATTTGAGAATTTTTAGAAGCCAAAGACAAACTGTGAAAGAACATATATTGTTCTTTTGCCATTTTTTTTTAATATCTCTCAAAGAGAGACCTTGTAGCAGAAATTCTGAATGTTCATGGTTTCTAATGTCAGTAAGATTTTCCACTGGATTCCCAAGGACATAAGATTTTCTGTGTTTAGAAGTTATTGTGAGACACTGAGAATGCAAAAGCGTCTATCATAGCCTGCTTGGCAGTTGTGAGGATGACAGGTAACTTGCCAGTATTCAGTTTCCTTTCCTTCCGCTGTTGCAGCCTGGTAGCTTCTATACACTCTTTATTGTGCAGGTGCTTTCTTTTGGCAAACACGTTCAGATAATACAGCAATCCAATCAAAACATCAGTGAGACTCCCTGACAGAACATTTGCTGCTTTGGAAACATTTGCACTTACCATATGGCAAGGGAATCTTAGGCTATGAAACAGTGATTATTTGGAGTTTCAGTCTTTGAAAAGCATGCAGGATTTATTATGGTGAAATGCCCACGTTTTTAGGCAATTTATAAGGTAGTTGCACACTTAAGTAAAAAAAAAAAAAAATCATACACTGGCTAGGCATGGTGGCTCATGCCTGTAATCCTAGCACTTTGGGAGACAGAGGTGGGAGGATTGCATAAGGCCAGAAATTTAAGACCAGGATGAGCAAGAGCAAGATCCCATCTCTACAAAAAAATAGAAAATTAGCTGGGCATGGTGGCAGGCACCTGTAGTCCCAGCTACTTGGGAAGCTGAGGCAGGAAGATCAGTTTGAGGTTGCAGTGAGTTATAATGATGTCACTGCACTCTAGCCTGGGTGACAGAGTGACTCTGTCTCAGGAAAAAAAAATCATAAACAATTTTTGTAGGTACAGAAATGAACACGCCACTAAACTGAGGATATTCTCCAAAAATTTTTTTTTGTGCCACTGAGATTATACGGAAATTTAGAAGACAGGAGAAAGGGAGAAATATATTTGGAAAGTCTAAATAATATTTCATTCATTCCCTCTAATGAACTCCTTTCTTTGTTATGGATTAGCCATTTTCTCTAGGAACTTGAATGTTTCCATCTACTCAGATAAAGAGCGTCTTGCTTCCTCTAACAGGTTGGCTGGAGGCACTAGGGCAGATTGTCATTTTTAGCTCTTTCTTTTGTAGTTTCCATAATGACTGTCGCCCTTCCAGTCGTCCTTGCTATTTAATTGTCATACTCCCTCATTTCAGTACATTCATAACATGGCACAATTATCAAGCTTAAGGCTTATGTAATTTTGTAGTTTGGATGCTTTCTGAAGAAAGAAGACCTTGATCTTATCAGTAACTCAATTCCAAATTACATTTAAGAGTCTCACTTCTTGAGAGGTTTCCAGTGGACAGCTAATCGAGCTTATGTGGATTCCTGTTATCCTCAAAGTGTGACCCTTCTCTAACTCTTGCCTTCTGCAGTTATACCTTTCCAGTGACACTCATCTTGCTGTCTCTAACTTTCATTAGGTCATGAAGATCCCACATCAGGGGAAAAAAAAAGCTTTTTTTTTCTGTTCACCAAATAAAATACCCACATTATTAATAAGAAGGATTACAAATTAATTTTCTCTAGTAAGCCTAAAAATATTCCTAAAAACCTTAAGAGTTCATTTATGTTTTCTAGCAAGAATTGACCTGGGGCAATCATATATATCTGATATCACTTGTTTTATGTCTAGAGGACACATTGCTGATGCTATCCATGGATGCTAATCATGCATTCTTATCTCTCATTCCATAGTTTACAAGATTCTTCCTGTTGATTAGTTAATTCATTGTCTCTGACCATAAGATGTTTTCTGTAACTGAGTTTGTGCCTACAGAATAACAATAGTTTAGAGTAAGAGCTTTTATCAAGTAAAACAAATAATTAAATGAAGTCAGTCTCCAGTTCTGAAATACTTAGTTTATAAATCACAAAAAGCTATGAAACAGCTATTTAAAGCTTTGATGAACACACCAGACATTCAAACTCCCTGTTCAACATAAAGAAATTGTATAGCCATTTATGAGGAAAAATAACCTTCTAGGATTTAAACTGTATTTTGGCCATATGTCTGCTAAATACCTTATTACAAAATGCTCTTATGAAATGATCAAATATCTGGTGAGAATTTATTTCTTCTTTATATGACTTACTTTGTGTGTTATGTTACTTGTCAAAAATATTGGTCAATTGCAATATTTGTAATTAGTTGTTCAATTAGTTTGGCAAGTGACATAAAAATCTTTTTAAAAATGATTGCTATCAACAAAAAATCAAGAAAAACAAACCTATAAATAAAATTTGAAGGATGATATGCCCAACTCACAGACAGAAAGCATTTTATAAATTATTTTGGAGAAATACAAAAATAAGAGATGTAACACGTGCCTAATACGATTAAACATTTTATTCCAATAGGTTTAAGGACATACATTTAGTAAAGATCCAGCTTTACCATCATAATTACAAGACATGCCAAGTTATTAAAAGATGAGAATAAACTATTTTGTTTTAGTACTTGAGTTCAGTAGTTCATTTTCAAATCATTTGATGGAGGGTGATGAAATTCATTAAGACCAGAAAGGGCATAATGTGTCTGCCAGGGATTTTTAGCAACCCAAAAGTAGGAAGCAGTACCGATGGTTTAGTCATTGGTCTTTAAGCACATGAGGACTGTAATAGAAATGTAATAGTTTCTAATATAATCTTCAGATTTAATTTCAAATTGTAGATGATAACTCAGTTATTGGAAGAATATGTCATAAAATAATATATGTCATGAAAACATCTGGTCTGCCCCAAAATGTATTAAGTATATAATTTATGGTCTGTTTAATGGTTCAAAAAAAGTCTGTGGTATGTTTTAACTTAAGCCTCTATCCATTGTTCTACAAATGAGGTAACTCTGACACTGCAATGGATGTGCTACAGTGTTTTCTTACGGATCTAACCAAATGACTCAGGAAACACTTAAAAATTGAAAGACATCTGCAGAATCAAAATACAAAGTCTTGGCTACAAAAATAGAATGCTGATTGGCCGTGGTTTCTAGGCAATATGGGAAGAAGGGAACAGGAAGAAACTGCTTAATAGGTAAGGGATTTTACTTTGAAGCAATGAAAAGAAATAATTTGAAGTAATGAAAAGAAATAATTTGGAACTAGATAAAAGTAGTGATTGTACAACACTGGGAATGCACTAAATTTCAATAAATTACTTACTTTAAAATGGTTAATTTTATGTTTGTGAATGTTACTTGAATGTGGTCTTTTGTTTGTTTGTTTTTGTTTTTTTTACAAATGCAATAGTCCCATGGTACACTCAGAACCAATTGTTCCTCTGAGTACTGGTTTGGGCTGTGCTCCATCACATGGTACACACTCATTGAGTCCAGTTGTGGTCTTTTCTATTTCTTTCACTGCAGCAGAAAATCTCCTTTTTCATTTAGAATTCCTAACACTTAGCAAAGTTTTTGCCATTAAAAAAAGCTTGTACAGTAAAGGATAAATAAATAAATGAATATTATTTTATAATTTTAATTTTACTAGTTTAAAACCCTATGTATTTGTTTTTACAAATATATGTAAGATTTTCAAATATATAAAAATTTCTCAGAATAAATCAAGCAAAGAGAAAAACTGCTTGACATTTTCTTAGTAAGTTTACTGATTGTGTTTCATTTGATTCAAATATATTCTTAATAGCATTCAATTCCAGGGACAGGCCCAGAAAGCCAAAATACTTATAAAAGGATTTTATCATTAGAATTTTCCAGTACTGTGGTCTTGTATAAAGTTTTCAACTTTCAGTTTAGTTACCAATATAACATTGTTAGTAGTACCCAACTCTGGATTGGTATAAGAAGAAAGAAAAAATAAATGTGTGTGTGTTTGTGTACACGTACATATACTTATGTATAAGTATATTTATAGAGAGAATATATTTCACTCAAAATTTTATTTATTTATTGAAGCTAAGATAAAAATTATGTCTTGTTTTTTTCAAAACGTATTTTACTATTGTTAGCTATTCTACCATTGATATTCACTATAATGAAGAATCGAAAGTACTGGCACTGGAGCCAGATCAAGTTTAAAATGCAGTTCTTCAACTTCTTAGATTTATGACTTTGGCCAAGTTCCTGACACTTGCTGTGCCTCAGTTTCTTCATTCACTAAAATGGGCCATTACAATATTTGTCTCATAATCACAAATATGCAAGGAATTAGTTTAGAAGACTTCAGCTTTTTCCCAGTTACCTCTTATTTAGAAGCTAGTGAAAATAGACCTGCATAGTTTCAAGGAGAGTCTTTCTTGGGGTCCGATCTAGATTTCTTCATTTCACCGTGACTCACACTGTTTTGTCTGATGCCAAGCTGCTTAGGGATTTCTCATGTATAGGTTCTTTTCTATATCTTAATCTGTTTGTGAATTTATTCACAAGCCATGTTCAAAACAATGTTTATCAATTTGTTCCAGAAGTCATGTGTTCCTTGTGAAAATCCCTATTGCTCTATTTTTCTTCAAACTGGAATATTACCCACTCTTATTTTTGTTTCTCTAAGGCCCTACAGCATTTTCATGCAATCTGCTCATTCTTTGCTTGTTTCTTTTTTCTGCACCGCTCTCATGGTTTCAGTTACATGGTGTTAATAGTCTTGTTCTCTCTCTGCTTTTTCTATCAGTGAAAATGTAGTTCCAAATTAATGTCTGAGAAGGGAATAAAAAAGTCCCCCCATTAAAGAGAAACATGGACGTCATGATACCATTTCTGTCTCGTTCAATTCAACTACTTCCTTTCTGTTGACAGCCATGTCTTCACCTCTTTCTCACTATTAAAATTTACAGAACTATGTATCTGTTTGTCTCACACTCAGTATTGGGTAGGGAATAGAGTAGTATATTTATTTTTTTCTCTATTTGGGGGTTATGTGAAGTAAATACCAACCTCAAAAGTACTCTCAGATTTATCCTTTTACCCTGATATTTTAGATGAAAAAGGATAAAACATTTTTTCTATTTAAAAAATATATAAGCAATTCAAATATATGTAATCAAAAAGTAGCATTTATTTTGTTCATAAACACCTTACTTTTTTCAGTTCTGTATGCCATATAGCATACTGACTCTATTTAATAGTAGTAATGATACCCTATTATGTTATTATACTGGGCAAAATGGGAAGAACCTTCTGCCTTGTCTAGTATTAGTTTTTGCTGTTATCATTATTTATAAAATGTTGGCTTACTTGCTCTAATTGTTTTGAGCACAAATAATATATCTTATATTGTTTTTTTCTCAGTATTTTCATCATGAATTTAAAGAATATATACTGTAAAAAATAACTAAATAGAAAAATAAATAAGTACTGAGAAAGTATTTCTCAGTTATTTAGGACATTGCCCAAAGGGTGATAAGAGTACGTATCTATTTTTAAAAAATAGTAGGAGAATCCCACAAAGAGCTTATGGTCCAAATAATTTATTTGAAATCCTTTTTCCCAGTTTACATCTTCCAATAGGTATCTGAAATTCCCTGTTGCTAAGGGTTTTTGAGCTGTGTCTCTGATATTCTGGAAGGACCATTTGTAACCATACAGACAGCAACAGCCTGTTACAATGAATTACGTACATTGTATAGTAGCTAGTTAAAAATGAAAAAAAACAAAAATTCTAGTGATAGTAATCAGAGCCAGGAATGCGTAGACTCTTGCTCAGAGAAGTGTCTTATTTCATTGTGTTATAATCAAGTGTGACTACAACATAGTTGACTAAGGAAAGTGCACTGGACCATAAATAAAGGATGATGGAGTTAGAACATTATTTTGAAATGACTAATCAATTAATAGATTTAAATAGTGTACATCACTATTTAAATTTAACATCAAAGAGAGATACCTGGATGTATGTGTCTCCTGATGGAAGCATACAGTACTTATTTTAAAGTATTTTTGCCAATATTCTACAGCCAGGAAATGAACTCACAGAGCGACTTAGCTGCAAACATATGTCATCCTTCAAGAAAAAGAAAGCATGACTCTGAGGGTGGCAGAGGCTGGCAGGCAGCCACTGCATCAGCAGGCCCAGAGGGTGGGTTGCCTCCAGGGGCCCAGATGGCAGAACACAGAGCCAAAGAGGATCACATTCAGGCCTTGAAACCTGGTGGATTTCGGACTTGCTTTGGACCAGTAACTCCTAAATTCATTCCATTTTCTTCCTTTCAGAATGGGCATGTTTTATCCTACGCCTGTCCAACCCTTGTGTTTGGGAGGCAAATAACTTGTTTTCTAGTTTCTAGGTAACAAATAGGGAGGAATTTGTTTCTGGATGGATCATACCCAGATCTCACCAAGACTCGATTTAAATGATTTAGATGATAAAACTTGGAACTTCTTGAGTTAATGATACACAGATGAGAAGTTGGATTTACAGCTAACGCTGGAATGGATTAATACTTTTGGGGAATTGGAGATGGGGTGAATATAATTTGCATGGTGGAATAGATATGAATTTGGGGGGACCAAATGGAAGATTGTAGTGGGTTGAATAGTGTTCCCCTAAGTTCAAATCTACTCAAAATTTAAGAAGTTGACTTCATTTAGAAATAGGATCTTTCCTAATGTAATTACTATTATATTAGGGTGGAGGATGCACAAGGAAGAATGGCATATGAAGATGGAAACAGAGTTATGTTGCCTTAAGCCAAGGAATGTTAGGATCTAGCAGAAGCTAGAAGAGGCAAGGAAGGATTCTTCCCCAGAGCAATGGAAAGAGAGTGTGGCCCTGCAGTCATTTTTATTTTAAACTCCTGGCTTCCAGAATTGTGAGAGAATAAATTCCTTCTGTTTTAAGCTACCCATTGTTTGGTACGCTGCTACAGTATCCCTAGGAAACTAATACAACATATAATAAGTAATACAACATTAAAATAGAAAAAAATCACCTTTGTGATTATATACAAGGCTGTTTATAAGTATTATGAGTGTATGTAAAAGTGGATTGTTATCTGTATTTTCCATTTTGGAAATGGAGAATAGCAATCCCTTCAATAATGCATCAAAATTAATGGCAACAATAGTACTTTATTAATATCAAATCACTTATTTTTTTATAATAACTTTATTTGCAAAGTCTCTGTTATTATCACCACATATAAATCAGGAAAACATGTTTGAAAGGTAAAATTAATTCTCTGCTATCAAGTAGCTTTTTAATTGGTAGACAGGGATCTGAAATCTTATTCATATGACTGAAACCTCATACTCTTAAACTAAAAACTCATGCTCACAGTGTAGTGACTATGGTGTAAGTCTGGAAAGATTTTAAAAGGATCTTGTCAACTTCATTTGAGACTATTTAATATTATTAATTACATATTTAGTAGATATTTCTATTTACAAGTGTTATAGTGTTTCTGCTTAGGCTTTTGATTTCTGAACTCCAGAATGTATAATCTATCGGTTATGGGGTTGAGTTGTATCTCTCAAAAATTTTTAAAGTGAAGTCCTAACTTTCAGTACCTTAGAATATGCCTTTATTTGGAAATAGTATAATTATAGATAAAATTTGTTGAGATCATTGGGGAGACACTAATCCATTATGACTGGTTTTCCTATAAAAAGAAGGAATTTGATCACAGAAACAGACATGCAGAGAAGAAAGATGATGGGAAAAGACACAGGGAGGAGACAATCATGTACAAACCGAGGCCAGAGGCCAGAACAGATTCTTGCCTCACAGCCCTGGGAGGGACTGACCCTGCTGACACCTTGATTTAGAACTTCTCACCTCCATAACTGGGAGATAATGCATTTTTTGTGCATAAGCCATCAAGTCTGCTATACTTTGTCACAGTAGCAAACTAAAACAGCATCCACCATAGTTTTTTGTTTGTTTAATATTGACTATAATACATGAAGAGTGGTAAAACATTACATTATATGTGTTTTCTGACCACCAACCTATACTCAGGTCAGTGACTGTTTAGGCACTGTAGCAAGCTGATGTTTCAGAGAAAATTGTATTCTAAATCCTTTCTCAATTTGGATTTGGTTATTTGGAATTTTTTTTCTTTTAGTTAAATATTGCAACATCATTGTCTTAATGTTTTGTTGAAACGATGGCATCTCATTTATACTGTATCTCTTGAGAGACATTTTTTATCTCCATTATGCTCCATTCAATTTCCATTGCTCTTACTTTTAAATGTTTTCTTTCCTCATTGTAGCCCTTGGTACTATCTTCCTTCAATAAAGTTTTGGAGCCATTTTCAGCTACGGTACTTATTTGTTTCCCAGTAACCAATCAAGTGATGGCACATTCTGGATACTCAGGAAATGTTTGTGCTTTATGATAACCATTATAACTGTGCATAAAATAAGCCAGACTCATGGAGTATAATTCATAAGCATTTTATTTTTTTCCTCTACTACCCATTCAAATAAGTTCTGAGAGTTGAATTCATTCTTTCTGGATACAATTGGATAAAACTTTGGGCCAGGCTCATTTTAATTCTTAATTAGTAAAACATCTTTTAGGTAAAAATATCTTCCAGATACTATTAGAAAATAATTTTTATAAAGGCATACATTTAGCAAGTTTTTATCAAATATTGAAGACATATTTAGTAGAGATGGTTCTGGATGCTTGGACACATCAGTGGAGAAACAAACATAAATCCCTCTTCTCAGGAATTTTAAACATTTATGGAGTGGATTGTGGAGGTCTTATCAAAGTAAGGTTTTGCTTGGCTCCTACTGTAACATTCCTGGAGGAATAAATGAGTCATGATTTATGCACATACTATGGGCAGTTTTCTCTATTATGAGTCATCTAAATAGAAAGGGTGACATGAATAGTGATGCTGATTTTACTTTTTCATTTTATTTCATTTTTTATTGTTTTGATTTTTCAATTTTATTATAATAGACTTAAGCGGTACACTTTGAATTCTATTACATGTATATATTGTATAGTGGTGGAATCTGGGCTTTTGATGTGTCCACCACCTGAGTAGTGTACATTGTACCCCATGGGTATTTTTTCATCACTTATCTCCTCCCAGTCTCCCCCCTTGCGAGTCTCCAATGTCTGTTATGCCACTCTGTGTGCTCTTGTGTAGCCATAGTTTAACTCCCACATATAAGTGAGAACATATGGCATTTATTTTTCTGTTCCTAAAATACTTCACTTAGGATAATGCCCTCTAATTCCACCCAAGTTGCTGCAAAAGACATTCGTTCATTTTTTCTTATCATTGAGTAGTACTCCACGGAGTACACAGACCATATTTTCTTTATCCACTCATCAGTTGATGGGCACTTACATTGATTCCATACCTTTGCAATTGTAAACTGTGCTGCAATAAACATACAAGTGCATGTATCTTTTTTATGTAATGATTTTTCTTCCTCTGGGTGGATAGAAACCCAGTAGTGCCCCTGATTTTAGCTACAGTGATCAGTGACACAATTTCGGCTATAGGACACTTTCAGGTCAGCTTCAACTCACTGTCCAAGGTTTTAATAGATGCTAGAATTGCCCTACATGTGCTTTTTGTAGGTCAATGAGGAGTCTCTACAATCATTAGTATATCCTTCTTTACCTAGATTAATGTTTTGAGCCCAGTGGAAAGGTCAACACAGATACTTGAGAAAAAAAGTCACCTGACAGCCCAGTGTAAGACCCTAATGTTTGTAGATTTAATTGAATAGGTCTAGTAACTAGAGTGTATGGTTGAGGTCAATACTGCAAACTGACCATATCTTGCTGTTTGAAGTTCAGCTGGTAGTAGCTTTATTTACATATGTTATGAGGCAACTTGAATGGATTTGGTCTGAGTTTCTGTCAGTCAGATTAATTAGTTGTCAACTGAGTAGTGTATTCACAAGAAAAATTTCCAGAAGCCAAGATGGTATAGAAATGGTAGAGAAATGAAGAATGTCTCTATATTTTCATTGCTGAAAACATTGATTTCATTAGATTCAGCCTTATTTCCTTTCTGGGCTGTAGGACTTGTGGTGCCTTTGCCCTGATGACATACCTCCTTGCCACCAGAAGAGAATGAGCAAAAGTCAAATCACTTGTAGAGTGTCATGTTTCAATCCTACTTCTAGCCACTCAGTCTCAAAGCATTCTTTAATAGTCAGAACACTGGGGGACATTTATGTCTCCCCCTCACCAACCACTTCAGTAAGAACACTTTTCTTCCAGACTCCAGGGAGTCTTCTCATATCCCATGATATCATATTTCATATCTTGATCCACAAGGTCTTCATCCTTTCTCTTCCTGAGTCATGTCTCTGACAACATCCCATCTTCCTCAGCAAAACTGTCAAGAACCTGTGAAGGGTCTGAGATCTTACCCTACTTTGCAAGCTAAAAAGTTACTCATGGCACAGAAGGCAGCTCACGTGCTGCAGAAACAACAGATAAAAACCCAGGTGGATTCTGTGCAAGAGGGATCCAAACCTTTTACAGTAGTACTAACCTTTGTCCCAGATGGTAGCATTATCTTTATTTTAGTGAGCAATAAATAAGACTCTCTCTTCCTCTGGTGGGAGACATTCTCTCTGTATTCCAAGACTGTTTCCTATCTGGAACAAAGGCAGTCAGTGCCTCCGTATGCAAGAAGTACAAAAATATGAGAGATCCATGGAAAAATGTCTTATAGAAGATATGCCAGCAAGCACTTGATGACTGTATTCCTAGAAATTTCACTGAAAAATTATCCTCTGAATTTCCAGAGGCTTTATTTCTCTTCCTCTGAAACCAGTTGTCTTGTCAAGTTCTCCAGTGTACTAGAAATCTTTAGTTCATTTCTGTCCAATAGCATGATGGTGTTGCTGTAATAGAACAGTGTGATGATCTGGGAGACATACAGGCAGTACAGATATCTTTGAATTATGTTATAACAGATGGCAGGACATATTACATAGCTCTGAGATAAAACTGTAAATGAATATTTTTGTCCATTTCATGTGAGTGTGAACTCTCTGTGATCCACTTTTCTCATGGGAATAGAACATAATGCATTCATGACATCAATGGCTGTGTATTATGTACCCGAGAATTTATGAATATGTTTCGGCAATAATATCACGTAAAACACAGTAACTACAAATGGGGTTACTGCTTGTTAAGTCTGCTGTAATCTACAGTCATTCTCTATGATTTATTTGGTGTCTATATTGGCCAATCTTCTGAATTAAATGGGGATATTATAGGAACCATTCCTAGTACTTACTGTAGGCTTTTGATAGTATCAATCTTTGCTATTTCCCTGGAATACAATATTGGTTTTAACGAATTACCTTGACGAGAGTAGTTTTAGAAGTTTGCATTTTGCCTTCTTCACTATCCTTAAACTATCCTTCACTATCCTTCACTATCACTTACCTTAAAGGGTAAGCACTGGATGTCTTTTTTATTTTCCAACTGCCAAAAATACCAATTCAGTTATATGTTCAGAGACCAGAGAAATGACCTCTAGGTTCTGATTCTCACCCAATGGTCCCAGTGTGATTTGGATTTTAGCCAGGACTCCATTTATTACCTGGCCCATGAAAACCTCCTCTCTGAAAAGGGATCCATGGTGATTCTTTGGGTCTCCAGATATCAGTGTTAACTCAGAGACTGTGTGCAGTGTAAAATGACTTGAGTATGTAGTTTGTAGATCTTTGTGGTGAAAAGATGGGGATAATGATGACAGCATATATTTGCCACAATATTATAGGAACCCATCTTAGACAGGGCTCTTTAGACAGTTTTCTGGATTGAGAAATTGGTCCAGGCTTGGGAAATAAGCCAGGAAACCTAAGTCTTTACGGGATAAAACCACCTTCTTCCTCTTGCTTACGTATTCTGTCTTTTGGGGTTATATATGTCAAACAGTACCCTTTTTGGTTGCATATTTTTTACTTAGGGACATCATGCTTGTTAACTATCACCTAACTGCATGAGGATCAAAGCTCCTCAGCTACTTCTTCAATCCCACTTTTCACTGTGCTAATGAAAGCTTGCTGGTGTCTTCTGGTTAAACAGGGCCATTCGGCCTCTAGTATTCTGGGGCTTATGATACCCATGGATATTAATGAGCACTAACCTGTGATTCTGTGATGGCTTTTCTTACCATCAGTGTTGCTCTGCAGAGGAGAACCATGACTGAACTTCATGAAGTGAGTGCCCCTCTCACCAGTATTTTCCTAATGATGTGTTTGTAGGCTGACCTGTGGAGCATTCCTCTCTGATACGTCTTTCAGTCTTACATAATATATCCTTTCAATCCTTACCATTTTCCTTAGGGTTTTTTATCTCATTCTTTACTATCTGCCAGAACAAACTGAGGCATTTCCACTTTATTGAACATCAGTAATAACTTTTTCCAGGCTTCTACATGCAGACCTAGCAGTGAGTTGGCTCCAACCCCTGTTGTCCTGGCCAGTGTTTAATCCCATGTCCTGGGAAAATTGTTTTTATTCTAGTAGCTTGCTTGATAAAACATCCTCGAAATCCAGTTTCAGAGATAACCTTCTGGCTCTTACCTGTATCTACAAGTTAATTTTTGTAGCTCCATCAGTGTATGCCCTATTTCCAAACTTCTCAGGGCCACATATATTAACAGGTGGTATATACCATGACCTAACCTAGAACACAGCAGCTGGGTCTACTCATCAGTTATGCTTCCCACAGTAGGAGAGTTCAAAGGCACATGGCTTATCGTCTAAAACCATATAAATTATTTCCTCTTAGGAGAGGCTGTCTAGTATAAAGAAGGGACAATAATAATCTGCTAGTTTCTGTCTCTTCTTACTTATCTAAGATTCTCCCTGGGGGCGTTACCTGCCCACACATCTGGGGTGGACATGTGTGGGTGCCCAGCGTCTTTCTTGGTGTCTTATGCATTAGCAGGAAAAGGGCAATGCCAGTATAGTGCAAGCCTGAGACAAGGAGTTGTTGGTTTATGCTAGTGTGAATTTGATCGCCATACAAAGGTGCTCACTCTAAAGGTGGGACAGGTGAAGCTGAGCCTGTGCAAAGTGGTTCAACAGATGCTTCTGTTACAGAGTTCCCTGAAAACTTAACATTGAATTGCATAAAATGATTAAGCCCATTCACTGTAATTTAATGAGCTTTAACTTCTCCCACCAAATAATCCATACCATAACCATTATGATATATCTTAATCAAATCTTGAACAGTCCTCAGTTAAGGTAAACTACTATTAATTGTATTACTTGGGTTATTTTTATTTATTTATTTATTTGAGACGAGGTCTCACTTTGTCGCCCAGGCTGGAGTAAACTGGCACCATCACAGCTCAAAGCAGACTCCAATTCCTGGGCTGAAGCAATCTTCCTCCTTCAGCCTCCTGAGTAGCTGAGACTACAGGTGTGCACTACCATGCCTGGCTAATTTTTCTTATTTTTGTACAAGTGGAAGTCTTGCTATATTGCCCTGGCTCATCTTGAACTCCTGGCCTCAAGCAATCCTCTCACCTTAGCCTCTCAAAGTGCTGGGATTACAGGCATGAACCACCACTCCCAGTTCTACTTGGGCTATTTTTAATAAACAAGCTCAAACTATTTTTTAAAAACCTCAAATCCATTAGAATTATTTTAGGTTGGATTTTAAAAAATAATCCCCTCAGGTTTACTTAGAAATGTTTCTAATTCCTGCAATTTAGTTTTGAATGAAGAGTGACCTACATCACATTCTTTTTTTCTAATACAAGGTAGTAGGAATAGAACAGCATGCTCAGTCTGGAAGTAAGCAGCCTGGTTTGTCTGAATATATTTATAGCTGGTATATTATCTTTTGCTCTTTATGCTCAAAAGACTAGGGGTCAATGTATTTGAAGAAGGAAAAGTAGAACTACCCTGGGAAGTAAAACTATTAAGAGCAATGGACTTTCACAGCATGAAGCTGCACAAAAGACAAACATATTGAGACCTATCAAATGTGCCTTTAACTTCTGCATGGGAGGTGGAAGCGTAACAGAGAAACAATACAGACAGTTCAGAAAGTAGCCTGAGACCAAGGCCAAGCTATCAAGTACATAATGGTAGAGCTCACACTAGTCTCGCACAATTTCACACTGCAGGTGGAATTAGGTGTAGGAGGTGAAAGCAGTTAAGCCAAAAAGATTAGAAAAGGAAAGGTAAGGAAAGCAAGCATTCTTACATTCTGCTATACACCATACACTTTATATGATTTTAAGATATCATGTACATTTTTACACCTATGGTCATACACTTATATTTATAGTACTGTATAGGTATCCACCTCTTCCTGAATGTTATACCTCCTTCCTATTTAGGCCTGATCTCGGAATCAGGCATGAATACTGTCATCAGTCTATGTCGCTCAGTATTCCTACGTGCTGCAGGCATCTGCTGGCTGCTGGTCAAACCCCTGAGTTTTTAGAGATTTTAGCTTCTGGTTCACTCACTCTCTCGCACAACTCCTGTCTCACTTGTGGTTAATTTTAGTATCTAGAAAAATCAGCTCCCCACAACTGGGTTTCTCAATTCATTAAATCTCTCTCCTCCAACACTCTTTTCCATGCCGCCCCAGCCACTTATTCCTGCATAATATTAATAGTTTTGAACTTGAAAAACTTATTAAAGTTTTATATAATCTGATTCAAGCATCACACTTTCAGTCTAATGCCCAATCACAACCCCTATCGTTCTAATTTATTCCCTGTCATTACAAATTGTTAAATCCCATCAGCCTCTATTATCTATTTACCTAATCGTTGTCCAAATATTTCATATGCTCTTTTTCCTCCTTGCTTAAATTTTATAATCACTTTCTAAATATACTCTGAATCCCTTTGCCCCCCTCTCGCTTTTTGACAGTTTGCTTTTTTCCTTAAACACAAACTATGTTTAAATTCAATTATTTATTTAATCCAATCCTACATTCCTGCAGCTGAAAGTATGGAGGAAAAAATATCATTTTACTTGGCACTTTTGATTTTTTCAAGGCCATCAACCTCACATGGACCCCTAATGCTGCCTAACATTTTACTTTTCCTCTTTTCTGAAAACCACTTCATTTATTTTTTTTTTCTTGCTTTTCATATCTCCAATAAGTCCTGTTCAGTGTCACCCAATGATCTATCTAGTTTTACATGTGAATCAGAAGAGAGAAGCATCCAGAAGAGAGTTTCTCGACATTCTTATGATATAGGCCCATCTATTAACATACGCACTGTATGTTCTTTCTGTCTTCCTGTAATGATGGATGAACTTTTCTTTTTCCCCCTCTGTGACCAGATCTTGTTTGTTTGTTTTTTTTTTCTTTTTTTGGTTGTTGTTGTTATTGTTGTTGCTATTGTTTTAATCAACTTGTCTATTCTTACTTTTTTCTTGCATCATCAACTTTTCTTCTCTATTGGCTCGTTTCTCATTCCCAAAAACATACTAATATGATATTTTCTTATTAAAAAATCATAAAATCATACTTCAGCTTCTTCTAGAAATCTGACTCCTCCTTTATATGCCAAAAATACTCAAAAAAATTTCTACACACTATCTTCAATGATTAACTGACAACTTTAATTCTCCATCTACTTTTGATTCACTCTCTTGGGGAAGGGACAGAGCTACTTCACTTATTCTTTTTTATCTCATTTAATGGCTGATCCATTCATCTAGTTGCTCATATTGCTTGTTAGAGCCACCATTTCTCTTTTTACTTTCTCATTTTGCTCTTCCTATCCATACAAAAATTCTCATGGTTCTTCTTTCAAACTATATCCAGAATCTGTCTACTTCTCATTATCTCTAGTATGAATTGTCTGGTCAAGCTACTAACAGATCCTCTCTAGATAAATTCAAGAGTCCCCTCTTATCCTTGTACTCCACATTTTTTTCACTATGAAGTCTACTTCAATATCTGATTACTCAATTTATAAAATAAGTCAGTTCTTACCAATACTCTGCTGGAAAAACCTTTAAAGACAACACTTGGCCCTTAGTTCTCTACATGATTTAGGCCCCCCTTTTTTCCTTCATGTTCTACTATAGGTATACTTTCTCAATGTGCTCTGGTTATGCTGGCTTTATTATGTTTCCAAATCACTAGGCTTGCTCCTTTTCAGGGTGTCAGGACTAAGAAGAATAACTGCTTTGAATATTACTTGTTATGATAGCTACAATACTTCTCTCCTTCAATTTTCTTTTTTTTTTGTTCAGAAGAGAGATTGGCTCATAGTAGATTCTTAATAAATATTTGTTGATAAAATGAACTTTTTATACTTCTAAATATCTTAAAGTATAAGTCAAAACCAGATACCCCAAAATAAAAATAACTTAAAATCACGTCATAGGGTGGATGAAAAACCAAATTTAGCACCATATGCTGCAGTACTATGATTTTTGAGTGAAGTAAAAGGAAAACACATGTCAATAAAAAGATACAAAGAGAAGATCAAAGTGTGAAGCACTTATACCTAAACAAAACCAACTCAAACTTAATTGAACATTTTTTTCCCTTGCTTGGAAATAAAGAGATGAGAAACCTATGCTAATATTGTTACCATTTAACTTGTTAAAAGAAATAATGGTCTCTCATCTTCCTCACAGAATGTTAACCATACCAAACTAAGTATTATCCTAGGTTTTATGTTAAAAGATTGGAAAGGCTAAGTAACATTACAAAAGACTTGCACTGAATATTATCATTCATGCAGTGTTTAACATTACAAACGCAGGATGGGTGTTAAGAAAAAAGGTATAGCCAACTTTAACCAGGGAATCAAGGAGAAATATATTCTTATAAAGTGTGATAAATATTTTAATTAGGTTTTTATTAATAATATGCAAAATTAAGTTGCAGCGTGTATCTGTCAGTCAATGATTATCAATTTAGACATAGTAGAAAATGTCCACTAGAGCACTTCTATCAATAGAAGTTTCTACACTGAATGGAGACGTTCTGTGCTGTCCATGATGGTAGCCACAGGGTACATGTGGCCACTAAACAGTTAATATACTGTGAGTTTCACTGAGAAACATAATTTTTAATTTTATTTAACTAAAAACTATATAAATTCAAGTAGTTAGTTGTGGCAATGTCTGCCAAGTAGAACAATACGACACTAGAATATCTACTTTTGAGGAAAAAAAGATCGAGTATAAAATCAAGAGCTTTGTCTTGAAGCATTTATAAAGACTAAAGACTATATCATTTTAATGTAGATTAAGATTTAAGGTCATGATAAAAGTATATGAAGATACTCTTTGTGAATGAGCACTGCTTCTAAAGTACAAATTTGTTTTGAATCTTAAATATACTCTTTAGCAAATGATCATCTTCAAACTACTAAAAGCCACCAAACTCTGTGAATCAGAATAACAAAAACATGAACCATGAGTAAACAAAAAAGCAAATATATGACAAAATGTGTTAAAAAATCACTGCTTAATGTTTATTTGCTGGTTTGAATATATAATTAAAATTAGAAAAATATTTGAAAATATCAGTCAACTCTGTCTTGAG
Organism: Lepilemur ruficaudatus; assembly: GCA_963574885.1. Classification (NCBI taxonomy): domain Eukaryota; kingdom Metazoa; phylum Chordata; class Mammalia; order Primates; family Lepilemuridae; genus Lepilemur; species Lepilemur ruficaudatus. Next base: position 8,894 of record CAUYRT010015712.1, on the reverse strand, counting down.
AAATTGAGGTAACAAGGTCAAAGTAGGATTGGGTGTAGGATTATTTGATGTTGAATAATCTACTATATATGTTCCCCTATAATCCACCTTCTTATGATTTGAAATTGTCCCAAGGCTCATGAAACAAATATCTTAAAACTGTGCTTTATTTGACCACACCTTCCTATTTAAATAATGAAAGTTTAAAAATTTAGCCTGATGTTTGCCAATGCATTTAATCATACCAACAAATAGATTTAACTATTACTTATCAAAGGATAACAAAAGACTATCCATATAAAGGCTGAATTTTTTAGCTTTACAGGTGAAATCCCTAGAATGGTTGTGTCTCTCCAAAATTGTTGAAATCCAATACTCAGTGTGATGGTATTTGGAAGTGGGGTCTTTGAGTGGTGATTAGGCTCTTGAATGGGATTAATACCCTTATAAAAGAGATCTCAGAGATCTTTCTCATGCTGTTTCTGCCACGTAAGGATACAAAAAGAAGACAGTTGTCTGCAACCTCAGAGAGGGCCCTCACCAGAACCTGACCATGCTGGCAACCTTATTTTAGACTTCTAGCCAGCAGCACTGTGAGAAATGAATGTTTGTATTTTAATTCATCCAGTCTATGGTAATTTGTTATAGCAACCCAAAATGACTAAGACACCAGACTAGCACGTATGTCACTCTGGATGAGATGAGTGATTATATCTGAATGTATCTGAATGTGTAATCTGAAGGAAAATATAAGGCAGGAAGGAGAAAAATCCTCTGATTAACATAGAATCTTTTTGTTGCTTAGAGGAGACTGAAAACTCTCTCTGGGGATTGGTCATTATTGCATCATGATACCATGTATGTGGGTAGCATACTAAGGGCAGTTCTCAACAAGTTCTAGGGAGAATTTTTAATGTTCAAGCCACTCCAGGTCATGGGGTTGTGTAATTAACAGACAATAGATATATGTGCAAGTTTTAAACAAAGGTTTCCTTCATCATATTTAAAGTCATGTTGTTTCTTATAAAGGAAGTCCAATTCTTGATATTTGTCCTTCATTATGCCCGAAAATATTGGGAACTAAACCATCCTACATGGCAAATGACCCAGCACACAAAAAAGTAAAAAAGAAAAAGCTATCTAGAGTTTGATTTTTGAAATAGAGAAAATCATATGCTTCTGAAAAAAAAATAAGTTAGCTATAAAATTCATTTGGTTTGCTGCTTAGAAACTGTTCTCAACTGCTTTGTGCAGAATTAGATAAGAGACAAGGAAAATGACTCTAGTCTTTTCAGTTCCCTTATAAACTGCTTATTTGATTTATCCCATTACTCTTCTTATAGTTAACTGTTAAATCCTAACGTCTATTTAGCACTATGGTGGCAGGGCTTCAATGGGTTGATTAATATCATTTCTGGGGACTAAAGCAGTTAAAAAATATATTATTCTAAATTCCTTTCCTGTAAATATATACCTAAATTGAATACCTGAGCTGCCACTTTCTGAGTTCTTATTTAATCACTATAGTAGCTACCATTCCTACTGAACAAAGGATGTCTCTGCCAATAGAGTTAGCTCTAAATTTATGCTCCCATTGGAAAGAGCCCAACATTATGTTTCAGTGGATTGTTTTCAGAGGATTGTGTGAGGGCTCAGGAATGGCTGTAATGATAATGAACAAGAATCTGTTAGGAGTGGTTGCTTGAATCATGGGAACAAAAAGGGTGCCTTGGGGACATATGTATGTTCTTGTTAGGAGTATACATTTTAGGAGCATAGGTTCTGTTCTGAAACATTTTGGGGCAAAATACAGATCTTTATATCTTACAGATTTTTCTTTTGTAGCTACTTTACTTTAGGTCTGCCAAAATCTCAGCCAGAAATTTCTAATGTGCTAAATGAGCTAATCTCTGAGGTTTCTTCCACCTTTAAAATTCCACAACTCTGTGGCAACTCCTGCTGCAAATGTGCTCATGGTTGTAGTTTGTTCGCTAAAATAAAAATGGAATCAAACAGATGAAGATCCAGGTGCCACATGAAAAGCAAAATGACTAACTGTATCAACATGAGGTACACTGTGTCCTCTCTGCTCAACTATAAGACAAATTTCATGGACTAATTTGCTGTCTGCTTATCTTGGTGCATAGAAATCCATGCACCCTGTGTGTTAAAAATTAATTCTACCCCCAGAGAATTGAAAGCATATTAGTCAAGAAACTATGGAGTCCAATTACTAAAATTATTTTATTATGTTTTCTCAAGTATTTGTCAATTAATACTAACTCTGTTAATTGAAGATTGACTGAAAGCTATAATACTTGATATTAAAAGAACTAAGGTTGGTATGAGTAAACCATAGCACTTTTTTCCCCAAATAACGCACTTGAAAATTTGATGTGCCTAATGGGTGTGTTTTTTATGAATGACTATATATAATTCAGGAACTAACAACAACCACAGATACTTGGGAAAAAATTAGTACACAGGAATTTAAAAATGATCTTTATACATGTTAGTAGCATAATTCTTTGATTTTCCACTCACTAAGAGAACAAATGAATTTAATAAAGAAGTAAATTAAGAAGTTGGATGTGCATTGCAAACATGACAAGATGTTCAAGTAAATATTTAAAATGTAGGTGTAATTGCTTTCATGTTTGGTTTTTATGTTTGTTTTTAATTATAAAAGGAAATATAGAAGCCAAATGTTGACAGTAGCTCTATACACCTAAATGAAGCAGCCTTAGCACAAATAAAATGATGTGTTAGCTGGACACATATCTTATGTATGTGACTTGGTTTATGAGGGAGATTGATGCTAAATCCTGCTTTTCTCCATTGGTTCAAGTTTCTCTTTCCAAGTCCTTTCTCATTTTAGTCATTTAAACATTAATTGGAGGTCTGAATATACAAGTTTATCACCTTCTAAAGGAAAGTTGCTATCAGGAGTGATGATTGCTTGAACACTAAGTACTGAAACAGCAGAGAACCTTTTCAAAGATGATTGAAAGCTGAGAATTATGGGTCAGATGTGAACTTACTTCGCAGACTTTAGTTCAAGGACCTGTAAATCCCACTGTTTCAAATTTTATTCATGTTCAGAAACACAAAGATTATCAGTATAAGTTCTCTCCCAATGGAAATGCAAGGCTATGGACAGAAAGAACACTGACTTGCCAAGAATATGCCTTCTCTATCAAATCTGGTAGGACCAGAAGCCTGTGGACTAATACATGTGGCTGCATGTGCAGTAGGAAACCCAGGGGTAAATGCAGAAGTCACGCATAGGTAAGCAGCCTCTGCTCTTGTTATAAATATCTGTACTGTCACCTTATGTACAGGATACTCTGTACCACTGCCCGTATAAACAACAATAGTGTTGGTATGGAAGAGAAGGAGAGAGGGCCAGAGGGTGAGAAGGAATGAAGGATCAGAGAAAACTTCACATCAATACATACACCATTTACAATGCTTCACCCTTACTCTTCACCAATTAACCACAAGGATGCATTCCGGCTCAGGGTCAAGGGATGGAAAATGATCATCCAGGCAAACAGAAAACAAAAGAAAGCAGATGTAGCTATACTATTTGCAGACAACATAAGCTTTAGAATAACAAAAGTAAAAAAGGATAAAGATGGCCACTTTATAATGGTGAAAGGGAAGATCCAACAAGAAGATTTAACTATTCTTAGTATTTATGCACCCAACATAGGAGCACCTAACGACATAAAGCAAACCTTGTCAGATCTTAATGACCTGTTAAACAATACTACCATAGTAGCAGGGGACTTCAACACTCCACTGAATCAACTGGATAGATCCTCCAAACAGAAAATGAGCAAAGAAGTAATGGACTTACACAGAGCTCTTGAACAAAAAGATCTGACAGATCTCTGCAGAACATTCCACCCATATAAAGCTGTTTTGGGACTTTTTGATAAAGATCATTCTCACTAGAGTTAGGTGATATCTCATTGTAGTTTTGATTTGTGTTTCCCTAATGATTAGAGAGGTTGAGCACTTCTCAGCACTTCACATTACAATTCGACAAGTGTATAATGCCATATGTCCACTATTATAGAAGTACAGAGAATAGTTTTACTGCCCTAAACATCTTCTGTGCTCTGCCTATTCATCCTCCCACCTCCAACGCTGGAAACCATTCATCTTTTTATTGTTTCCAGAGTTTTGCCTTTTCCAAAATGCCACATTTTTTTACTTCTATGGTATATATCCTTTTCAGATTGGTTTCCTTCACTTAGTAATATGCATTTAAGGTTCCTCCATGTCTTTTGGTATCTTGATAGCTCATTTGTTTTTAATATTGAATAATATTCTGTTGTCTGGATGTACCAGGGTTTTTTACCCATTCACTTAGCGAAAGACATCTTGGTTGCTGCCCAGATTTGGCAATTATGAATAAAAGCTGCTATAAACCACTCATGTGCAGGTTACTAATTTCTTTTTGTCCTTGTGTATTGTTCTATTGTATGTGTGTGCTGAAGTTTGTCTATCCATTTACCTCTTGGAGGACATTTTGACTGCTTCCAAGTTTTGCCAATGAGAAATAAAGCTTCTGAAAACATTTATTTAAAGATTTTTGTGTGGCGTAAGTTTTCAGCTCATTTGGGTTAATACCAAGGTACTGAGTTGCTAGATCGTACCTTAAGAACATATTTAGTTTGAAAGAAACTGATGAAACTGTCTTCCAAAGTGAGTGTACTTTTATGTATTCTCGCTAGTAATGAATGAGAGTTCCTGTTGATCCACATTCTTGCCAGTGTTTGGTGTTGTCTGTGTTTTGGGTATTAGCCATTCTAATAGGTCAACATTAACCATTCTAATTAGGTGCACAGTTGTATCTTTTTGCTTTAACTTGTGGTTGCCTCACGACATCTGATACTGAACATATATCTATATCTATTTCTCCATATATATGTTTTCCTTGATAAGGTGTCTGTTCATATTTTTAGCCCATTTTATAGTTGGGTTATTTGTTAATTTTATTATGATTTTTAAGCTTTGTGTATTTTGGATATTACTGTTTTATCACATATGTTTTTATCACTGTGTTTTTCATATGTATCTTCTTAATGGCTAATGATGAGCACTTTTTCATGTATTTAGAGGCCATTCATGTATCTTCTTTGACTATTTCATTCAGTTGCCAATTTCCTAATTGGATTGTCTTTTTATTACTAATATTAACAGACTTCTTATTATTCACATTCTTTACTTCCTCATTTGCCAGTTTGGATAAGTTGTACTTTTAAGGATCTTTTTTTCCCCATTCTATCTCCATTGTCAGGCTTATTATCTAAAAGTTGTCAATCTCCCTGTATTAACAGTTAAAAATTTAATTGTTAAGCAATTCAAAGTTAATTTCCTGTTAATAAAGGGAAAATAACACAATCTCTCCTTATTATCCTTTTAATAAAGTGTAATATTTTGGTTCTTTTATTCCTGATGAGTAATTTTCTCTCTCTCTCGCTCTCTTTTGTTTTCTTTTTCTGTTTCTTTTTTTTTCTGGTATTACTAGGAGTTATCAAGTCTTTTACTCTTTTCAAAATGTCAACTGTTGACGTGTGTAATTTTGTCTAACAGTTCTGTTTTCTACTTCCATTATTCTGGCTCTTATTTCTATTCTGTTCATTATTTTACTTACCTTGTGTTTTATTCTTTGTTTGCATTCCTAATGTGAAAGCTTAGGTAATTAATTTTTAAATATTCTTTTGTAATATAGTTACTTAAAGCTGTAAATTTCTCTTTTATTATAGCTGTGTCTTGGAAATTTTCGTATGTTATTTTTTATCATTTATTTAAAAATATTTTATAATTTTCTTATGATTTCTTCTTTGACTCTTGACCTATTTTTAATTTTGTTGATTAATTTTCAAGCATTTGGACATTTTACATAAATTTTAATAATTTTAATCACTAAATGCCATTGTTATCAGAGAATATGTCCAATATGATTTGAGTCATTTTAGTTACATTAGGACTTTGTTTAATGCCCACTATTGAGTCTGTTTTTAAAAATATTCTGTATGCATCTGAAAAGAAAATATATTCTGCTGTTGTGGGGTATAGTTCTATAAATGTCACTTAAGTCTAGTGGTTGAGTATATTGTTTACATCTATATATTTGCTGATTTTTTAAAATCTAGTTATTCTGTAATTACTCAAAGAAATGTGTTAAAATCTCAATTGTGGATTTGTCTATTTCTCCTTGGCTTGTCAATTTAACATAATATGTTATTAACCCTTTTATTAGTCAAACACTATGTGTATGATTATGTCTTTTTAATGAATTGGCCCTTTAATTCATTCTGGTATTTCTTTTCTCTTCATGCCATTTACTTTTTGTTTCCCATTTAGAATTAAATCAAGTATTTTCATATTCCATTTTATGTCCTATATAGGCTTTTGATTTTCATCTTCTTCATTTTTTAATGGTTGCTCAACATGCTATAATATGAATTTTTAATTTAGTACTGTCTATCTCAAAAATACTACCTACTTCATGAATAAGATCTTTTCAACAGCGTAATTCCATGTAAACTTGTCATGCCTCTGTATTCTCATTTACGTTTATTTGACATCTATAAACCCCTACAATACACGGCTACTGCTTTTGTTTTAAATAGTCAGTTGCCTTTTTAAAAATCACACACACATACACACAAAGTCCTTGCTTTGAACAAAACCATATTTACTGAGATTCATGCACACAGGAAAAGTGCATTTATTTTGCTCGTTTCTGTGATAGCTGAGATCGTATGCAAAGCAAAACACTCTTCTGATATGTAGAAGTTTTAGTCAACACAGGACTGTACAAAGTGAGGACCGCCTGTATTCTATGTGTGTGTATAATTTTAAGTATATAAATATTGTTATATAAGATACTATATATAAAATATTAAATAATAGATATTAAACTATCATAAACATATGCATGTACAGTGTATACATTTTTATCGTAATTCAATGGTTTTTTATTGCACATTTACTATATACCAAGTAGTCCTGTAGGTTCTGGAAAGACATCATTGAAGCATATAGGTAAAAATCTCTGCCCTGCCCCAGCTCATATTCTAGTGTGGGGAAAGAGAATAATAATAAACATAATAAGTATATTATAATAAATGTTATAAAGTAACAAAAGCTATGGAGAAAACTAAACAATGCTCCTTGCTGGCATTGTCAATGGGTGTTGGACAATTGAGGACTATTTCTAGATCCTATTTGCAAGTTTGAAGGAAGCATCTTTATATCCTATGTAGCAGTCTTGCATAACAGCCAAGCAGAAAGGCATGTGGGGTGTCTGTACCCATATTCTTGGTACTCAGAATTCTTTTTGGCATTTTCTTGCTTATACTCTACATTCAGATGAGTGTAGGCGAAGAAATGATTCAGCTCTCTTCCATGTTTTGCTTTTAAGAAGAGAACTGGACTAAGCATATAGATGTCATCATACATGTGTATAATGTATAGTAAATAATTTTAAATGCATTTTTAAATTTTCTAATTATACATTTTATTACACACACACACACTTTCTGGTCACCTTCATTTCTTCATTTCTTCCTGTATATCTAGACTTCCATCTAGTGTCAGTTTCCTTCAGCCTGAAAAACTTTCCTTAGTATTTCCATAGTGTAGATTTGCAAGAAAAAAAAAATATTCCCTCAGGTTTTGTCTGTATGATAATGACTTTATTTCTCCTTCTTTTTCAAAAGGTATTTTACTAGATATAAAATTATAGACATACAGTTTTATTTTTTCTTAAACCAGACACAGACTGGTTCCATAGACTAATGGAACAGAGAACCTAAAAATAAACTCATTTACATCCAACTAATTTTTGACAAAAATGCCTAGAACACACAGTGGGGAAAGGACAATCTTCTCAATAAATGGTGTTAGGAAAACTTGTAGAAAGAAATTAGGCCCTTATCTCTCACCAAACATGTAAATCCACTTATATGGATGAAGAACTTAAACTCAAAACATGAAACTACTAGAAGAAAACATAGGCGGAAAGCTCTATGACATTGGTCTAGGCAATTATTGTTTGGATCAAAAGTGTAGGCAACATTATCCAAACGAAAATCTAAAAGCAAGAAGCAGCAACTGATCCAGATGGGAAGAAATCAGCGAAAGAACTCTAGAAGTACAAAGAATCAAACGGAAACTGCATCCCCAAAGAGGAACACTAGCTCTCCAGAAATGGACATCAATCAAAGTCAGAACACTAAAATGACAGAAGAAGAATTTCAAACATGGATTGTAAGAAAACTCAACAACATACAAGAAAAAATAGATAACAAACACAAAGAAACCACAAAAAAAATCCAGGACCTAGAAGAAAAATTCACTAAAGAAATTGAAATATTAAAGAAAAATCAAACTGAAATCCTGGAAATGAAGTATCTATTCAAGGAACTACAAAACGCGGTGGAAAGCCTCAAGAACCGGGTAGATCAAACAGAAGAAAGAATCTCAGAGATTGAAGATAACACCTTCCAACTAAATAAGTCAGTCACAGAAATACAGCAGAGAAATAAGAGAAAAGAGCAAAGTCTACAAGAAATGTGGGATTATGTGAAGAAACCTAACGTGAGGGTTATGGGGATACCGGAAGGGGAAGAAGAAAACATGAAAGGGTTGGATAAGCTATTTGAAGATATAATGGAGGAAAATTTCCCAGGCCTTACTGAAAATCTAGATATCCAAGTACAAGAAGCTCAAAGGACCCCTGCGAGATTCAAGAAGACACCACGACATGCAGTCATCAGACTGACCAAAATATCAACTAAAGAGGCCCTTCTACGAGCTGTAAGGCGAAAGAAGCAAGTAACATACAAGGGAAAGCCAATCCAAATAACGCCAGACTACTCAACTGAAACCTT
>CAUYRT010015710.1:0-11046 GCA_963574885.1 Lepilemur ruficaudatus | reverse complement strand
AGAGGCCAATCTCACTGGGGTTAGGTGGTATCTCATTGTGGTTTTGATTTGCATTTCTCTAATGATTAGAGATGATGAACGTTTTTTTATGTGTTTGCTGGCCATTATTCTGTGTTCTTTGGAGAAGTTTCTGTTCATCTCCTTTGCCCATTTATAAATGGGGTTGTTTGATTTTTTCTCGTTAATTCTTTTGAGTTCTCTTATCTTTACCATGTTCACTGTAAAAAACTTGAGAATATTGACACACAAAAAAGGAAGATAAAATAAGTACAGTCACATTAGAGTTTCCATTTTGATGTAAATTTTTTGGTAAATATTTTGCATGTATTTACATATGTATACCTAATCATATTTAATAACCCTATTTTTAAACTTAACACTGTAATATAAACATGTTTTGAAATCACTACATATTTGTCTAGATAGTGTTAATGACAGCATAGTGCTCTGTTTCATGTATGTATCATAATTTATTTAACCAATTCCTATTATTGGGTGTCTAGGTTATTTTCAATTTTTACTATTATAAACAACACTGGAATGGATTTTCTTCTACCTAAATCTTTGTCCATATCCACAATTACTTCCTTTGAATTCAATCCAGGAAGTAGAATTATTGATTCAAAGATAAAGTTTTGGATACATATTGTCAAGTTGATATTTGGAAATGTTGAACTAATTTTTATAACTGTGTCTTAGAAAAAAGTACTGTTTATCATTGGGAACATTTGCCAGTTTGGTAGACAAAGTGGTATTTACTTATCTTAATTTGCATTCATTGATTATTATTGAGGTTGATTTTTTAAATGTTTAAACATAATTTTTAAAGTATTTATTACTGGTCATTTGTATTTCTGTTGATTGATTTTATGTTCTTTGTCCACTTTTCTATTGTGGTGTTCACTTTTTTATTGATTTGTAAGAACTCTTTATATATTAAAACTGTCACATTGTAAGTAATTTGAGTCTTTAAAAGCTCTCAATATCTCATAATGTTTATTTAATTTCAGTTTATCTTAAAGGAAAAGTGACCATGTGGTGTTATGGTCCTTCACCCTTCAGTTTTTTGTGTTGTTGATAGTAACCTGAATGTCTGGCATGGTAAGGAGGCAGCCTTGGTTGTTTGGTAGCAGCCCAAGATAGAAGAAAGCTTAGGATCCTCAGATGTAACTGACAGTAGTTAGATGGTATGCCCTTCTGAGTTGCCAAATCATTTAACCGTATCTGAAGACAGTGCTTTTTCAATGTATCAAATTCTTCCTTTGTTCATATTTTCAGAAAAGGACAAGTTTTAGAGTTCAGACTATCCTTAGGAACTGATATATGGTCTTCTTTCAGAATAAAAAGCCAGAATAAATTTTTAAACTTGGCAGTTTGGCTGATTTTATTCAATATAGACTCTTGCTGGAAGTAAAAATATTTTATGTTAGCAACAGACAGGTCCTACTGGTTCTATAATATTAAAGGTTTTAAAAATCCTAGTCAGACAAGTCCAGTACTGTAATCTAGCATTGTAAACCTAGTTTTCCATAAGTGTTTGGAATTTCGACAATTATAAAATTTTGCCAACCTTGTTTTAGCCAACGTCTCTACTTTTTTCCCATGATATTTTAAAGCGAATCTCCAATACCATTTTATTTCACCTGTAAATACTTTAGTATGCATCTCTAATAAGAACTTTTCAAAACATAACCAGCAAATATTATCATACTTATCACAAATAATAATTTTAATATCCTTTAAATCTCAGTTATATTAATTTTTTTCTAATTTTCTCAAAGATGTTTTACATTTGATTTCTTCAACTCAGAATTTAAAAAAGGCCCATCCATTGTATTTAACTATTTTGTTTCTTGCAGCTTTTATTCTAAAGCAGCTCCCCTCTCTGGTTTCTTTTCACACTATTGATTTGTGGGAGAAACTGGGTCATGTGTCTTTAGAATGTCCCAATTTTGGGATTTTGAGGTTTAATTTCTTCCTTGATTCTTTGTAGTTAGAAGTAGAAGGTTGATTTGATTTAGGTTTAATATTTTTAGGCAAGATTATCTCATAGGTGATGTGTGCAATTCCTGTTGCATTGCGTTATGAGACACAACATCTTTAATATTTTTGTGATTGATTAATGAGTTCAGGAGTTGTCAACATAATCCCTCCATCATTAAGTTCTCCACAGTCATTTCAGCTATTTGTTCTGGCATTCCTTGATACGTATTGTGTAGATCCATCATTTCACTAAGTATTGCAAAATGGTGATTTTTAATCCTATTATTTCTTCTGCAATTATTACATAAAATTATTTTTAAAAACTTATTCTCATCAATGATTTGGTTATATGGAAATACAATTCATCCAGGAAAGGCAAGATATATGCTTTATTCTTTTCCATTACTTGTCAGTTTTCAGTAATGAGTTTGTGGCCTTCGCAAACTCTAGTAGCGGCCAATGAGCATTTCTTTTTTTTTTTTAGCATCATTGTGAACTATTATGGATTTTTATATATTTGATGTATTTTAGTCCATTGCTATCATGATTTTTTTTGATGTTCAAATGGTTCTATCTCAGGCCAAAGGGAGCCATTCAAGTTGGTTCCTGTATCCTTTTGACATGACCCCATTTGTCTTTGATGTCCTATATATTTTTAATATAACAACCTCACACTCCATCTTACCATCACTCCCTAATGCAAGAATTGAAGTTACTTTACCTCACTGAATCTGGACTTTTTGGAAGGCATGCTAAGCTTCACTTTTTTAAGAATTTAATTCTTCTTAGACTCAAACATTATGCTGAAAAATTAATTCAGGTACCAAGCAGGCACTCAATCAATGTGTATTGTTGAATTACATTCTACTTTGTAGAGCCATGTATTTCACATGCTAATGAAAACAATATATGGACCCAGGGTAATTTAGCTCTTTTCCATGAACATCTCTGAACCCACACATATTGTTGTATCTTTAGAAAGGAGCTTAAACACACACCTATCAAGCTTAAAAATATCTTTGTGCAATTGTTCCTGCCATTTGGTGTATTAGCATTTCTCTCACAATGCTTTGCTTATATAAATTTAACAAGATGAAAGGTTGATGCTGAGAGAAGTCTTTGGACAGATTCGTTACCTTAGCAACCTTGCCCCATACTTCAACGGCCCTGACCCAGCTACAAAGTCCTTCACCGGCTAACGAGATACCCTTAATGACAGCTGGCTGAAACTCAGGCCTACTGATAAAATGACTTGTTATCTGGGCAGTAACCTTTGGAGGAATATTATCTTTATCAGATTTCTGAAAGAATCCAAACACCAAGTGAGGTTCCACTAATAACTATATTCATAAGGCCATCATGCTTAAGTGCTTCTGGGAAAGCATTAGTAACAGGAAATTAAGTGTTACAGAATAATTGCTAACCTCACTGCATAAAATAGAAGCTGGCTGCCCAGTGATTTTGTGTTGGTAACAGTCATTAGATGCCACTTTTCTATATAATTGAAAAATTGTTTGTATAAAGGAAATATTGTCACTGCCTCATTAGACCCAACATTTAATTGTATTGGGAAAATCTGAATGCCCTTTTGAGGTCCAAATTACATATATGTAAAGTTGTTGTCTAGGTAGTTTCAATGGTTAAAAATCAATTTATACCTGAGCAAAGATTTTAAATTATCATAGGAATGTTCTTATAGCTGCCACTTCTAGAACACTCTGTATGAATAAAATCATAACTAATTAATTATTAGTTTATTTAGTCACCATTTATCATTTAGCAGGTGTAGTACTAGGTAGTAGGAGTGATATCCAGTGAATAAAACCTAGATTTTGCCTTATAGTGTGATAGGGAGTATTCAGTTCAGTGTCATCCAGCAAACATCTGTTGAGCACTTTGGGTTAAAAACCTATTGGTAAGCCATAGATATTTCCTGGCATAAACCCAGTTGATCATAGCACCTGTTTACAGCTGGTATCCATTCTGATTAGTTGTTGTCCATGCTGTGTAATTAACAAAAGAAGTTTCAAAATATTCTTTTATGCATTCAGTCATTGTATTAGTGATCGAGTTTTATTGCTAAGACACTTAGATGCTCTTGCCTTGACTCAACAAATTTTATTTTGTAAATGAACCAATGATCCACCATTTAAAAAAAAATATCTAGGAATGTTGGGACGACTCTTATAGCCCTAGTGCAAAATAAGGAAACATTCCTACATACCTAGAGAAGAAATTGTAGATATAATAAGCTCGTGTTCAGTGTGTGCTAAGGAAGCTATCTGCTTAGAAGATCCTTTGTGTTTTAGGTTTTATCAGTAGTCCAAATTAGATCCTATCATGAACTGCATTATTTATGTCCTCTCCACAAATTTATATGTTGAAGCCCTAACCCCAATGTGATGATATTAGGAAGTGAGGCCTTTGGGAGGTAATTAGGTGTAGATGAGGCCATGAGAGTGAAGCCCCCATAGTGGGATTAGTGTCTTTATAAGAAGGAGAGAACCAAGCCTCCTCTCTCCATCATGTGATGGTACAACAGGAAGGCAGCTATTTACAAGCGAGAAAGAGGGCCCTCAGCAGGAACTGAATCTGCCTGCACCTTGATTTTGGACTTCCCAGCCTCCAGAACTGTGAGAAATAAATATCTGTTGATTAAGCCCCCCAGTCCATGGTATTACTGACTGAGACAGATCCCTAAAGTTTACACTTCTGGAGCTTATTAGTTTAGGTCAGCCCCTGTGCTCCATCAAAAGTAATTCCAGTGCATCACTTACTATTGGTTAAACACACATTTGTGAAGCACTCATATGTACCACTGTGCTAGGAACTTGGTTTCTGTAATAAATCATGGACCCTATTATAGCAGAAAACACAAACAGAAAAGATGGGATCATAAACAGCAAAGATGGATGACAATATTAATACCCAAGGTTTTATTAAGGGTTGAAACATGAAAAAGTCATGGAAATCTTAACTTTATTTTCTGCAAGAGAAGGGATGAATTTCTGTCATAGGAAACATTGTGTCTTATGTTGAGCAGTATCCATAGAATAAGGACAAAAATAATTAATTTTTTTTTTTATTGGTGTCTGGAAGAACTTGTACGTATTGCTTTTCTTTTTACAGCAGCAAATCACATAATTCGCTCATATTTCTCATTTCTTTTGGGCGCCCAGAGGCCCAGAGATAATATTCAAAACTCAATCTCTGATTAGCAGTTAGGAAGCTAAGTAACTCTAAATATTTATCTGGTCCAACTGCAAGACTTGTGCCTCACCTTTGGAATTGCCTTTTCTCTTAGTCGGGCCAATTGGTTGGGCCAATATAACAGAATACCACAGACTGGTATTTAAATCCTGTCTCATCAGAGTCTCTCAATTGTTCTGAAATCAACAGTGGCTTCTGAGTTCACCTCATCTTGCACATCTGGCACATCTGGCTAACTGTATCAAAATAATGAGGCCCTAAATCCTTGGTGCAGATATGTTTGCACAAAAATTCCCACACATAGCAGATATGAATCCCAGTCCACTATTTAGATTGGCAAGAAATAAAACTCTTTTCTTTTTTTTTTCTTTTTTCTTTTTTTTTTTTTTTTTTGTGAGACAGAGTCTCACTCTGTTGCCCGGGCTAGAGTGCTGTGGGGTCAGCCTAGCTCACAGCAGCCTCAAACTCCTGGGCTCAAGCAATCCTTTTGCCTCAGCCTCCCGAGTAGGTGGGACTACAGGCATGCGCCACCATGCCCGGCTAATTTTTTCTGTATATTTTTAGTTGTCTAGCTAATTTCTTTCTAAGAAATAAAACTCTTTATTTGCCTATTTCTCAATTGAATTGTAGTGCCAACTCCCTAATATGCCAGGGTAGTAGAAACCCAATGTCAGTTGCCTCCTAGATTCTAGGGTGCTTCACCCAAAATCCAAGTATTTAGGGAGTATTTGGTCTTTAATTTTATCTGTGGACAGAAGAGCCCCTGAGATGTCTGTTATTGGATAAGGACATGTATCCACACCTTTGCTATTGAGATATTCCTTGTTCCTGTCCATTTGGCTCTTTCAGGCTGGTTGCTCTCTCACCTAGGACCTTGTTGTGGGCACAGTAGTCATTTCTGTGCTTCTGGGCCATGTTAGATACGGGAATCCCTGAAAGCTGTTCATGGTCCAGTCTGTCTGTATTTGCTCTGCCCCATTCACTGCCTTTACAAAGATCAGCAAAGGAGGCCGTTATTAACATCTCCTAAGGTCTAATAACTTCCTTCAGCAAGCCTTTCTTCCTTTGGGAAGTTGGTTTTTTCCTAACCCAACTGACCCCACATCCTTTCCTTAATTCAAGTTTGTTTACTTTGTTTTCATTTCCCAGCAAAATGGTGCCAGCATGTACCATTTGTTTGCTGCTCAGTTTTTAGTAGGTTTTTTTTTTTTTCCTGATTTCATGCCAGGAGAAGTTATTTTCCTTTAAAAAGTTTGCTAACATGGCAAGTACATTAAATAAATTCATGAATAACATGAATCATGATTTGGACAGGTATGCCTATGCTTACACAGGTTCCTAATTCCCAAACTCTTTATAAGATTTGGAAATATTAATATGATTTTTATAGGAGTTAAAGAAATTAAAATGTTTTGCTTCTACTCTTCTGGAGTTTTATTGTAATTTTGTTTTCTAGAACTGCTTAATCTTATTTGTTTTATTAGATTGTTTGTTACTCCTCTATGAGATTACAATAAACTCTTTAATAAACATCAAAACTTGAGAGCATATCACTCCCTGTTATCTCTCCATAAACACTTGTTAACCCCATTCTGCTATCACTTTAGTGCAAAGAGGATCACTTAGACATTAGTTTGATTTTTTTAATGTAGGTAATAAACATTATTTGAAGAAACCAATTATAATGCAATTCAGCACAATACCACTAATCAAATTACCCCTTCCAAAGATGGCAGTTGGAAATATTTACTGTGGAAATATCTGTCTTTAGAATGATTTCTAAAATCAAATTGCGGTAAACATAACCCCAAATTATAAAGACTGTCTCTGCCAGGAACACCTCTTGGAGTAAGAAAAGATAATTTTACAAATAAGAGTTGGAATTTAGCCCTTTATTGGGGATAAATTATAGTGGGGACAGTATTTTTTTTTGGTCAAAAGTTATGCTTGCCAAATATGTGTCTGGTCAAGTTAGGCGTAATTTTTCCAGCTCCAGATGTTTATAAATTCAGCTTGGGAATCTGCTCTAAGGAATCCCAGTTTATTACAATAGTTTTTTTTTTTTTTGAGTTGGAAAAAGGATGTTGGAAATGAACACAAAGGAAAAATCTACATCTTTGATTTCTTTCACTGCTCCACTCTTTATCTCCAAATGATCTCCAAGTCCTACTGATTTTACCTCCTAAATATAATTTCTCCCTCTCTCCATTGCCTTATTTGAGCCCACTATCAACTCTTGCCTGGCTAACAACAATGTGGCTTCCTAACTGGTCACCCTACTTTAGGTTTATCCCTCTCAAAGCCTAGTCTTATTCTAGAATGATGGGCTTCTCAATATCTTTGGTGTCAAGTCTGAGATCCATAGCATGTACTACAAAACCTTCAAGAAAGTGTCACAGCTGAACCTTCTTGAGCCATAACCTTGACCCAGACTTTATGTTCTAGCAACAGTTCTCCATCTGCTCCAAGATGTTTCTGACTTCCACTCCTTTGTCTTGGCACAGAAATGGTGCTCGCTCAATGTGTGCTGAATGCTTGAAAACCCCAAATAGAGGAAAGGGAATGCCCAAAGAGCATTCTCTGGCCCTGGACCCAAGCAGCAGGATGGTGTAGTGGACAGAGCGTTGGGCTATCTGCTGGGTTTAACCTGGGTCTGAATCCCATCTCTACTTTGTATAGCCACATGATTTTGTTCACTTGGAGCTAGTAAGCTAGCTTTTTATTGGTTAAAATGAGAGTGAAATTTAGCTTGTGTGTGGCACATAGTAAAAACTCAAGAAATGGTAGTCTCCTTTATTTTTAAAAAATAGCATTAAATTCCATCAAATTCTAGCATTTAAGAGAGCAGCCAACTCTTCTTACTAGTGCCTCAAATCACAGTGATAGCTGATTACTTTTCTCAGCTGCCCCACATGCCTGCATGCCTGTATTAACAACAGAAGATAGAAACATAAATCTTGAAACTCATTCCATAGGGGATGAAATATTAAATTTTTATTGTCTCTGAGTAACATTTTGGTGGAATTTTCCTACCAGATTTCTCCTAGAAATGACACAATGGGAAAAGGGACACGGGACATGGACTTTTTGAAGGATGGCAGTAAAGGGAAAAAACCCAGACAGTCCAGCATGTGGGGTACCCCTGTGGGAGGGTGACAAAAGTGAGGAGAAAGCACTAAGAGTGTGTATGGTGGCACTCTCATATCATTCATACTCTACAAATCTGCCTGGGGCCAGCTTTTTCGAGAGATTTAGGGAAGGTGCCTAGCTTGGTGTCAGTAACTCAAACATGAAAAATCAGTGAAGTCCGGCATGATGAAGTAACCCCTTGAGTTAATGCTTGGCCACCGTCTCTAACTTGGGCCAGTCCTTATGGTGAGAAAGGAGAGAGGAAGAGAAGCAGATGGGAAACTTCAGAGCAGATGCAAGTTATTTAAAAGTAATACAATAATTCAGCTGGAATGGAGTGGAAATTCAGCCAGTTACTGGGTATGACATTTGGATAAATTAAACTGAACAGAACAGAACATCCAGGAAATACCAGCTAGGAAAAGGAAAATGAGGGTGAAAGTTGGCAGACAAGGGAAGGAAAAGGAGTAGATTTAAAAAAAAAAAGAGTTTGGGGCAAAGAGAACGTCATCCACATTTACTATTAATATTTATGCTTAATGTCCAGATTTTCATTTTTTCAGTAAAAATTCAATCACACATATTTGCACATAGCTAGACATTTAGTGCGAGGTAGATAAAGACTGAGTTACTGATTTTCCTGCCCCCTTTCCTCCTGTGGCACATGTACAGATACAGACACAAAGACGTATATTCACACGCAGACACACTTATTCACACACACACAACTGCCTCACGTTTCTTCTTCGTGTTTTTGTGAGATAGATGTTCAGATTTAGTGTGTTTCACTGCAAAGGCAACAAAAACTGTATGAAATATGCATGTTCCCTTTCAGGAGAGATCCATTTCTTCTTTTAATTGTTCACTTTTGATCTGTGGCTGCTCTAGAAGTAAAGGGATGGTCGGGGTAGAATTATAGATGGATGAAAGAGTCAGGCGCTGCCTGTGGGAAGACAGGCAGGTGAAAGATAAATCAGGCAAGGCTGAGCTCCAGGGAGCGAGGGTGAGTAAACAGCTGGATCTGAAACACAAAACTGCCTATTAAATAGAGATGGGAACAACTATTTGTCAACATTTCTGATATTGATTGTTGATCTTTCTGCATGAGGCTCATACTGTGGCCATTCTTAACTGATTTATTGAATAGGTATCTTGCTTTAGATATCTTTAAGGAGTTTGGGCTTGCTTCATCTAAATCAACATTAACAAACTTCAAGTGGAATTCTGAATTTCACTTACTAGTGAGTTGGTTTCAAGATAGAGACAGAGTTAATTTGTCAAGTTTGGCTTCCTACAGGGCGATACTCTCACTCATGCCTTCAAAGTAAATTTGACTCGGTCTGTTGGACATTGAACCAAGATTCTAATTAAAGGAATCTGTTTTCTCAGCATTTCCACGTTTGACAAGACACATTTTTATATAGGTGCCTGTGTACATGTCATTATTTTTCATTTTCAGAGGTATTACGCTTTGGAGACCAAAAAATAATCAGGCCCTAGACCAGTCTTTTTTTTTTTTTTTTCTTTCAAATGTGTTCCTCTTTTGCACCTGTCTGCCGCCTCCACTGCAGCATGGCCATGGTACTTTTCCTTTTCAATTCCTTGCTGGTGGGTCAGGCTGAAAAATAAAGACTACGATGACAATAAAAGCTCTCATGGAAATAAAACAAAAGGGAGAAAATATGAAAAGGACTTGAAAATAAAAGGATACAAAAGCACAGTGCATAAAGGATGAGAGAGTTGAAAAGATTACAGAATTAAGGAAAATGTGATAATGCAATCTTAAAAGAGAAATGTTTTAAATAAAAAGTCATAAGGAAATGAGTTAAAAAGGGAAAATAAATTAAAAATGGGGAAAGGAGGTTTGTTTTTTTCAGAAAGTCTCATCACCTAAGAAGAATTTTCAGGCAAACTTATTATATTTTACTACAATTATATAACAAAGTTTATAACTAAACACAAGACACTGTAAAATAAACAATAGAGAAGGCAAAATATATTCCTTCTTTCTCTCCATAAAGTGTGAATTTGGAACTGGCCACAAATTCAATTTTAGTGGATGCCATAACATTAATGGAGGCTGACCACTTTAGTGAAGAAGTGAATCTGTGGTCTATTCCACAGAATAAAGCTGTCTTCCCAGAACCACGTAAATGATCAACCACAAATGTGTTTTGATAACAATCGTGTGGGTTATGGAAAGTGAAGAGAACTCAGCACCAGTTGTATGAACTTCAGCAGGTTTTTAATCTATAATTTAGAGATGAAAACATGTTCTCTACCCACCTTGAATGAACCACTCTGTGCATGAGCTAGAATATGATTAACTATAGAGAACCAGACATATATAAGGCAGTGCTATGTTACAATGTACTTATTCTACTGATAATTTCAATTTCAGGGCACTAAATAGTACAGTTTATAGTTAGGAAAATCTAGTGGAATTTGGTCCCCGGATGATGCTATCAGAACCACTCAGAATGTTGAAATATATTAGTCATTGCAATTTCCCACCCCCCACATGAATTAGGAGAACGTATATGGTTCAAAATTCAACATATACAAAAGGGTAATTAGTGAAATGCTCATCAGCTTATTTTTCCCTTATGACTGATAGTTTTTTTGATTGATTGAGTCATTTGACACATTTATTTATTGCATCTATTATGTTTATGGTAACTCTTCTGGTGCTAGGGGTACTGCAGTCCTTACTCTCAAGGAGAT